>VXBU01011522.1:840979-870058 GCA_013400315.1 Bombycilla garrulus
GGCACCCGAGAGGGAAAATCCGAGAGCTGCGGACTGGAGAGCCTTTTCTGGTGGAACGCCAGCACTCTCCAGCAGTGCAACAAACAAAACATCAAACTAGGGGATGTGGGCACGCCGATTATTTTGAAAGTTTGAGTTACTAAAGGCTGGAGGAGCACAACTGTTTTTGCCACTTCTGAAGGAAACCTGCTATCCCTAGAGCCAAGAGCAATCTAGTTTAAAAAAAAAAAAAAAAAAAAAAAAAAAAAAAAAAAANCCGTGGCGCCGGCTCTGGGCAGCGCCTCTGCCGCGACCTCGGCAGTAGCAAAGCTGCGGGGCAGTGGCACCCGAGAGGGAAAATCCGAGAGCTGCGGACTGGAGAGCCTTTTCTGGTGGAACGCCAGCACTCTCCAGCAGTGCAACAAACAAAACATCAAACTAGGGGATGTGGGCACGCCGATTATTTTGAAAGTTTGAGTTACTAAAGGCTGGAGGAGCACAACTGTTTTTGCCACTTCTGAAGGAAACCTGCTATCCCTAGAGCCAAGAGCAATCTAGTTTAAAAAAAAAAAAAAAAAAAAAAAAAAAAAAAAAAAAAAAAANGTCCTGTGAGCAAACCACCTTGACTTGAAGAAGAAAGAATATATTCCACAGAAAACAAAATGTCTTCCATTGACTAATTGGAGCAACACTGTTTAAATATTAAGCTGTGAAACAAAAAGTCACTAAAAATTTGCCTGGGGTTAAGCAGTAAATTCTGTTCTCTCAATTCTAGATTTCTAATTTTGCAGCCAGCTGGGCCTGTGGTTCCCCCCACAACAACCTCCTTTGGTGTGTTGATTCCCTGTAAAATTCCATCCTGTAAAGTTCCATCAGGCTCAGAGTCCATTTTCTCTTTCATCTTCTCTCAGCCTTGAATTTACCTCACCATCCCTGCACTTGAGTGTTTTGTGTCATTTCTGGAACTGCAATTGTGCTACAAGATTAGGGCAGAAAAAGAATAAAGAAAATTGTTTCACGTGAGGAGGACTTTTATATTGTGGGGTTTTTTCAGGTTCACAGAGCACAGGGAAGTGTCTGTATGTTGCAGGGAGCTCTGGGCCTGGTACAAGGCTTAGGGGAACGGGGAAGAGATTTTTTATTTGCTGAGCATTGCAACAACCCCCTCCATGACCAGGGTGAAGGGTGTCTGGGATATGCAGGGAGAACTCTTCTTCCTCAAGGGCTAAATCTACTTATTTTGGAAACTCTGATATAGATGAACTTCTGAGGAGACAGAAATTGCACTTCATGTAATTGTCCCTACTTCTTGGGCCAAAATCTTACTTACACTGGAGTAATTTTTGCATGCATATTAAATACCACAGTGGTGGAAAGAATAGTTCATGAATATGGGTACCTAGTTCTTCATCAACACTGCCTCCACAGGTACATTTCATCCCCTGAAACAAAAAAATCCAAGTTGAGCCTGTCGCAAATATCATATTTTCTTACATATTCCTTCCTGTAACTATACCCACCAGCGGATTGTCCATCAGTGCTGCAGGCAGCTTGTGACAAACTGCTGTTTCAGTAATCACTGAAGGTCTGTACCACATTTGTGATGCTGTTCACCAGAGGGGTTCAAACCTAGAAAGACAGGCATCATCATTTTTCTTTTGAAGCTGAGACCAAGTCTGAGTCACTGGGCCGGCCACTGACTGGCTCAGCAGATCAGCAGTGGCACCAAACATATTGTATTTATTGAATATATGAGGGGAACAATGAGAGGTGGGATGGGAGCAGCAGTGATACAAAGGGAGCACCGGATAAGGAATCCAGTCAGGTATTGGCCAGCCACCAGCATGAGCATATTTATAACAAAGATCATTTCAGGGTCATAATCAGGACATGAAGGGAATCTGCTTCGTTTGCACATCATCATCACCATCGTTCAGCACGCCTTTAAGGTACAAAAAATGCACATGTATTTTCCAAGGTTTTAATTAAAAGTACATTTTTCTTTTCGCATGTAACTTCTTTATCATTTTTGCATCTCAAGTAAGCTGGGAGTTCTTCATTTGGGTTATGTAAAATATCTACCTACAGAGAAATCTAGCTGCACTGAATGACTCTGCACCATATCATTTTCTTCCAGGGTCAGCAAAATTCTTAAAGGCTGAAGTGTAAAAATTGTGTTGCATTGCATTTGCGCATTGCCCTCCCTTTATCCACAGAACCTCACCTCACTTGCCTCAGTCCTTTTGCATACCAGGGTTTATTTACACATTGGCAGTAAAGTGCTGTAGCCTCTCTGACAGTTTGCAATTAATTGCACACAATCTGTTTAGGTTTCAAGATGCACTGTTCATAAATGATGATGTATTCCAAAAGGCAGTCCAATTGGCTGCTTTGCATATTGCATATATTTTTCATATTTCTGAGACAGGACATATGCAAAATAATTTCACTGTGGCACAAACACAGGCAAGATTATTTGGTAGAAAGGCCAGAGGTTCTGTATCTAATTCTTTCACTCACCTGCTGCAGACTGTGGGTAAGTCATCTAATATTTCTCTGCCTTTCTTCTGCATCTGCAGAAGTTTGTTTATTCTTCTAAGAGCTGATCTTCAGTGAATGAAACCTTAATTTATTATTATTAATATATTCCAAGAAATGGTGTTGCAGTGCTCTAGCATTGCTTTGAAGTCAGTATTAAAGAGTATTAAAGAAAGAGAGAATTAGAAGGAAAGGTAGTTAAGTCCATCTGGTATGTCTGCATGGAAATTCTATTTGTGGAATAATCTCCTCAGAACACAAAACTGATAAAGGCATATGTGCTAAATGGATCCCAGAGCCTTGACAAGCTTCTTCTCTTTTTACTTCTCTTGAGTAAAGAGTGACATGAGTCATGTGTCCCAAACCACTAAAAGCAACTTTTACAACATAAAGCATTTAAATGTGCCAGGAAATACCTTATATTGACATCATATCTCTCACCGTTCTTACAATGAGCTCCTATTTACTTTAATTTTTCTCTCTTTTCCCCGACCCTGCCTTCCTGTTGTGAATTATGGGCAGCTCTCAGAAAATCGACACACTTTAATGATACATGTAATACTGTAATTGAATCAAGCTACTTTGTTTCCCCAAAAAGCTATTATTTATTTGCTGGCAGGCTGCTTGTTTATCCTAACAATGTCAGTCACATCAGGAAAGCCATCTTAGTCATAAAATAGCTATTATAGAGGAAGCGTTATTGGTTCTGTACAGGGCTTTTTAGCAGTAATTATGTACAGCTTTTAGTAATTTTGAGAGTCACTCAAGCATCATTGATACAAACCATTTGCAATGACATGCGATGATGCCTGTGTAGTATTTTTACAAGCAAAATAAAATAAGACATTTTGGTGGTAGCATGTAAATTAGCCTTGAGGCTTGCAATGCAATGCTCATCAAGTGTGTAACATTTAATTACAAGACCACTGAGCATGAGTGAGGTCCCCTGAGCTTTTCATCCCCACAACAGAAAGATTCTCCCACTGAACTGATTATTTGAATCCTCTCACAGGATGTGGAGTGAATTCCCTGCTCTCTCAGCAGGCCAAACTGGCATTCAGGGGTCTGTTGTGTTTGAGGACCCTGTTTGGTAAAGCACTTCATGGACCTACTGCTGCTTGGGATCCCCTGTTGAATCCCACCTGTGAGGAACTGAGAACTGCAGTTGACAAAACTAGCATGTGAGGAGGAAAGTGAGTTTACAAGAGTTTGATTTTAAAAATTGATTGAAATTCACTGAATTAACTTCAATTGATGACAACAATCGAATAGAAAACCAATTAGCCATTTCAAATTCCCAAAGTGATGCTATTTTCCAATAAGAGAGAAAACATTACTCTGTAGGTTTGCTGGAGACAGGAGTTTCATTTTCAGTATCTAGCTATTATGGCAAATATATTTGCTAACTTACTTGCTATAGACAACAATATTATGTGTGTGTTGTCCCAGTTCCCCAGATGCTGGAAAGTGAGAAGCCTGAGGGACTTGCTACCCTGCTGGATGTGGTAAGGGACAGCTACTCCTAATGTTCTGAAATGTCCTGGCTTCCCAACACTGAAGTGTTACCCTTTTTATGCAAATGCTCAATCTTTGCCATTTCCTGATTAGTGTTTTCATGTGCAATCAATAAATCCCCAGAGCCTCTCTCTGAAACGGCCACCTTGCTCAGCCTCTCCAGTAGGGAGGTCTGTTTAGCAGCAGGTTTCCAGCAGACCAAAATGTAGAATCAATACCCGGAGAATAATCTACCCACTTGTCCTTATGAAATATTTGTATTTTTCCATGCAAGTTCTAACAGACCTAATGACTTTTCCAACACGTAGGGGTTTAGTGCCTTGTATGGAAATGTGTCAACTACATGATTGCTAGCACATCTGAGAGGATCTCTCAAGGTCACTGCTGGATTGACTGAAGAGCTCCAATAAAGCTTTAAAGTCCAGTCATGCAGATACAGAACACCCACCTAAGTGGTTACAAACTGCCTGTGAGCTACTGCGATGTGCAGGTGAGGGGAGTCTGGGTAGGAAAGGGTGTTTTCCTCTCCTGAGCTCACTCTACACCCCTTCTGTTACTTGAAGCAAAATTGGGACCCCTCTCTGCTGTGTGCATCCCTCACCAAGGGAAGGGACAGTGACTCCAGCCTGTTTTCTCGGGTGTTTTTACCTCCTGCATGTTTTCAGCCCACTGTGGGACAGCAATCCCCGCCTCAGTCTGTCCCTTGGGCAGGAGAATTCTCTGCATTCCGTCCCCAGAATATCCCTCTCTGGCTTTAACTGTACCATGACACCATTTTTTTCCTTTGAAAAGTAAATAAAATAATATCATTATTAATAATTTTAATAATGGTGACTTAGGAGGACTTAAAAGTTATTCACAATTAGTTTCTATTCTTGACTCCTTTAATATAACCACAAGAATACAGTAATCTCCACATGTCTCTTCTGATCCAGGATATATCTTTCTTGCCTGGTTTTAAAGGGGAAGCCCTCAGCAAAGGGTCTGAGGTCACATTTTCATTTTTGGCCTGGTTTCCTAAGGAAATGAGGGTCATGCCATTACTGTCTGTCTGTCTGTTCTTATTTTTCTATCCTATTGCCTTAGAGTGACTTTTGAGCCAGTCAGTCAACCTCAGTCAGAGTAAAAAAAGCTTTGTAAGTCTCAAGAATAAATGCATGCCTGTAAGACTCCATGGCCACTTCTGGCTGGGGAGAAGGACACACAAATTAGAGCTCTTGCTGAGCAAAGGTGAGGAAAACTCAGGCAGAGCCATCTGCTTGGCAGCAGCGATGGACAAACCAGGGCTGGCCACTCACCAGCACGAGGTTAAATTTGGACAAGGCAGGGCAGGAGCAGCTCCTTGGCTGGCGAGGGTGCGACGGGGGATCCAACTGCTCCCAGGAGAGGGAGGCTCCAGGAGCACAGGGCGCCTCTCCCTCACAGGCACGTCTCTAGTTCTGTGCTTCACACTGGTAATTACAAATCAGTCATCAAATTCTGCCTTCGCTGCCAAAATAGTCACAGTGTTTTGCAGATTACTCGCAGTGATACCATTCCTGTTCTAGAGAGATTATAATTTATGGATATAAATTACAGTCCTTCCTCAAACCTACTGTCTGTCTAAATTTTAAGTTAGAGACTGGAATATAATCTCATGGTAACAAAATCATCCAAAAATTCTGAGATAGTGTCTAATCCAGCTTTTTATGTAGCTGAAGTAAAACTATCACTGAGTTTAGTGATGCAGGACCAAACTTGGGCTGTATTTGTGTTTGGTTAGCAGCACTTGACAGGATGAAATAAGCACATACTTCATATGTAGCAGCACTGTGTGGTAAGAAAAAGCACTGAGAGAAATCCCCACAAAAATAATTAAAAAACCAAACAACCAATGATAGCAAAGAAAAAAATTCACCCTGAAAAAAGCCACAAAATCAATAGATTACGAAAGCTACACCGAGGCTTCCACTGGTATTATCTCAAGGCTTTATTATCAAATATCAAAAAATCATTACTGCAATATCAAAACAGCCATAATAACAATATAAAAACTCCACTCAATCTGTTCCTGCAGGGATCTGATCTAAAATCCACAAGAAAAAAAACCAGTTGCTGTGAAAATGGCAGTTAGCCAGTTCAATCATCCTGCCAGCCTGGCTCTATAACTGTGCACCAGTCATGCACTCAGTGCCACTACAGTAGATAACCTCAAAAGAAGTGGTCAAGGAAACAAATTATAACTAAATCAGGCAACGAATAAAATATTTTGGAAAGGTTCATAACTGCTATTATCAGGTGCTGTATTTGTGGCTCTGGCTTTTCCTATGTAGCATAACTGATTCCTTATCACTCAGAAATATAACTTAGCCACTCTGCCTTGTGCCCTCCTGCACAAGGCCAGTTCTTACCAACTTAAATGTTTGTCAGGTTTCCTTATTTCAAAAGTCAGAGTCCCTTCAGCTTGCATTGGAATCCTTCACCCTTGCTGCCTATGGGAATGTAGTTCCCAGAAGTTTCCTACCTATGGTATTTCTATGGTATTCACACCTACAGTATGAACCTATTTCCTGTTACCTAGGAAACCCATAGATGTCCTAGCTTCCATAGTTCCTGGGTTTTCCCCAAGGAAAACAAGTTTTTACATGAAAGACTTCTGTTGTTTGAGACTCCTGTATGTTTAATGAGTACTTATGCATAGTGTTTTCAAAAATCCTCTTGGAACCTACATGCAGTTAGAGCTTGCAGTTCATAATGGTATTTGGGGGTGGGAGAGAGGGGAGGATGGGAGGAGAAGGGGAGCGAATGCAATTCTCCACTTTTTTGTATAACATGAAAATAAAGTTTTCTGCTCCAGTTTTTCCAGAGTGGTTTGCTTCATTCTGGTTTGACAACAAAACCCAAGTCTGGCCTGAGATTTATAAACCCACTCAGCTCTTTGCAGTGTATTATTGTATTTAACAGATATTTAAAGAGGCTTCCTGTATTTAGGGACATAAATACCATAAATACACACTAGTTACAGATGTTTGTCTTTTCTTAAGCTTAAAATAAGACTGATTATAATTCCATTATAATTTTTAAAAGTTATACCTTTTTTGTGTGGCTTTCTTTTTGAATGTGTGGGTAGCAGATGGCTCTTCTGAATTCCAGAAAATGCACAGAGTTGGCTGACTAGATCAAAACAAGTAGTTATAAAAACTGAGGGGGCAGGAACAGAAATGACAGGGTTGAAAGCTTTCAGTTGCACAAGCTCGTGTGAGCTCATTGTGGGAAAAGACCTGTGGGAAAAGTACCCAGACCCCCCAAATGAGATGTTTGTAGGAGAGGGACATGAAACCAAACCAGCCTCTGAGCAGAGTGCAGCTCTGGTTTATATTCTGCACTGCCTACACGCCCTTGGCTCCTCTTCTGCTGCAGGCAGGCTGTCTGAAGTCCCCTGCAGCCTTTCAGCCCATAATCTACTCCTGACAGCAGCTAGCACAGGACTAACATTGCACTTGGCTCTGCAGCAGACTCGAAGCAGCCCAGAGGCAGCGCAGGGCCAGCCTGCTGCTAGGCTGTTTGTTTATTTTGGTTGACATTTTCCTTTGTGGAGAATCTGTTCCTTGCTATTCGGTACGTACAGCCCGGCACATATCCTATGTGTTTAACAGTCTTTGGATAAAAGTGGGTATTTTCCCATGTCAGTAAATGTTACGGTGTGAAGCTGTGAGCTGGACTCTGAGAGAACCACCCCCTGCTGAGCATCTCACTTTTGCATTGAGTTTTCTTTGTTAACCATGTGCAAAATAAAAAGGCTTTCTGTCTAGCAAAAACCCATCATTAATTTTTCATATGAGCACTAAAATCTTGAACACAATCCCTGAGTGGCTTCAAAGAAAAGAGAATAATACAATCAAAGAGCTCCATTTTCTTTTTTTTGCATCTTGGGTATCTGATAGTTTAAGAAAACTTTTTAATGCAGAATTACAGTTCTCTCAGCTTCACAGTGACACATTCATTCTGAAGGCCACATTTGACCTTCAACTTTGTCCTTCATTAGCAGGATTACACCTAAATACTCCTTCATTTTACTGCAAATGAGACAGATGCAATGTGTATTCTGCTCAGTCCCAGCATTAGGATTATCCCAAGAGTGGCATTTATGTTCTTGTAGTTCCTTGGTATAAATAAATATCAAAGTAGGAAGACCAATCCGTACTCCACTAGGAATAATAAACTAAAATAATATGGCACTGATTCTGTTTGGGTTGTCTAAATGTGTTTTTATGATTGTATATGTTTATGGCTTTTTCACACAGCCACTATGAATTCCAGGCAATTAAAAAGGACATGAGTTCTGAAGCATTTTAAAAGGGGCTTTGCTTCCCAAATGATGTCTATTAAAAGTAGAATATATATTTTTTGACAGAATGACTGCAAAATCAACAGTCACACATTTGCCCTGCTTAGAATTCCTTTCCCTTCTCCCACCTGAAACAACTAATTAGAATAATTCTGTAAGTTGAAAAGAAAGGCAGGGAAAGATTCCTTATGTTTGCACATATATTAGATGCAGTGCTAGCTGAAGACTCAGCCTGGAGGGCCCAGATTTGAAAGGAGCTCAGAGGGAGAAAGTAGCAGGTCTTGTGTCAGGTCTATCAACCTCCCCAAACTCTGCACAGTCTGCTTTTTTCAAGCTCAACCAGTCCAGAGTCACCACAGGCAGGACGGGGAACATTCTGTGCCTTCTCACACTGCCTGGCCTTCACCTCCACTTGACTGAGGGACACAGGTTTTTCACTCATGGGTGTAGAGAAGAGCTGTATTTAATTGGATAAATAACCACTGTGCTCTAACCTACCTCGAACTGGTCAGTCTGTGTGCTGGCATGAGTTATTGAACAAAAAAGTAAAAGTACAAGTAGTGAAGAAGCAGTAAGTTTGATCAGACTGTTAAATATTGTTGGCTGGCTTTTGCTATTTACATAATTTCAAATACAGCGGTAAGGGCCAGGAGAAGAAAAATATTTTAAAATAATTTTCCAGTTATGAACCAAGTCCAATTTTGAGTGGTAATGTTCAAGAAATACTTTGGAAGATTAGAGGAAACTAATTAGATAGGTACATCAAAAAAGTACATTTTAAAAGGCAAAAAATGCCTTGTTTCTCCCTCAAGTCAAACTGCCCCACATGAGTTTATACATTAGAAAAATTGAATAAATGGAAGAGAAAGGGTGATAAAGCTTAATAATTTGCTGCTCCACAAAGTGTCCCAAGATGTCAGAGGAACAATTCATGGACTTCAGTAGTAACAGCACAATATTTCAAAATTTAGAATTCAGAATTAAAAAAACAATGTCTTGAAGAGTATGGCTACTGCTGTCACTAAACTGTTAACAACACATCTGGAACAAGCACCTGGAATCTCTGCAAGGTCTGGAGACATGATGTAGTAGCTCCAGCAAGTGGATGGTACACCCTGGGATGAACAGTGGATGTGGGCAAACACACCTAAAAATTCTGGGCCAAGAGCACTGAAATTCAGAGCCCACAAAAAGACATATTTTGTGAAAAAAAATCACTGGGGATTTCTGCCACCTCAGTGGTAAGATGTTGCCTCTGCATTGTTCACTGGGCTTCAGTCCACCCACCTGTTGCCTAAGTACTTTACTGGGAGCATAGTCATAAAGAGAACTCTTAGCCCACAGTGCTGGAGTGCAGAATGTCAGCTGTTTAGTGGAAATGTATCATCATGTCATTATTAAATATTTATTTGGTTGTAGCACCAAGAGACCAACCCTGTCAGGTTTCCTCTGTTAAATTTTTTATGGATGATAGTCCCTGACAAGCTGACAGGAATATGAAAGAGCAGAAATTGACACAAGCTTCTGGTGTTTCCAGAGGAGGGGTGTAAATCCTGCCCAGAACTCTTGTTTAGCAATGAGATCCCTTCTGGAGATAAAACAGGCACTCCCAGGATAACCTCTGCCAGGAAAGAGGAAAAGCCCTGAAGAGTCAAAAGTGTTTCCAAAGGCAAGAAAAAGCAATCTAGTCCCTCTGGAGGGTTAGGAGGCAGGGAAAAATAAAAAGTAAGCAGAATGGGGCAAGTCCATCTAATTATTTGAAAATTATATCCCAGTTTTGGCTGGTTTAAGCAAGCCCAGCCCTGAGCCTTCCCACAGCCCAGAGCTGCTCAGGGCTGGAGGCAGCAGAGCCCACCCGGGGGAGCTGCCCAGCAGGAGCCCAGCTCTCCTTCCTGCCTGCCAGGACAGTCCCTGCCTTGTCTACTACAGCAGGAAATGTTTTTAAATCTGAACAATGCAGCAGATCTCAGGGCAGACAGCTCAGATAATGAAAAGAAAAAAGAACTATTACTTGGAAATGATTGTTGCTTTGTCACTTTCCCTTAATTTCCTCAGTAACTGCTAGAAACCATTCCTTAGCAAATATTTAGGAAATAACCTCCATAATGCCATTTCCCTGCCTCAGTCTTAGCTATTGTTTCCATCCTTTTAGTTTTGATGACAGGTGAGTTTCAATTGTAGTCCTTTTTATGAATACTCAGTATATAAATTATACAGATTAAAGTCTGTAATTTCAGAGTAAATTTCAGAGATTCTTTTCTTCTTGTGGTGCATAACAACTGCATAACATTTTGATTTAGTTCTTCAAAGGCTTTATGATCAAAATTTTTGTTTTAAATAATGCTAATAAAGTCCCTACATTCCCTTATGAAAGCAAAAGCCAAAAGAATTCAATAACAAGGTTTAATCTTCAGTTACTTTGTTAGATTCAGGCAAATAATAATGATGTTCACACTGTAAAATGTAATTTTTTTGTTGTTCTTAAGTGAGTATGGTCCATGGCTAGAACAAACTGACCATTAGTCAGATCTTCAACTGCTGCAAAAGTTTTTGAAGTTAATGCAGCGAAAGCAATGTACATCAACAAGGAACTAAAGTACTATCAAGGCTCTGACTCTGAAAAAACCAAACCTTTGTTAATCCACTGTGGAATTAGAGAGCTCCATGTGGGGCACAAGTATTCAGCTGTTTGGATTTTAAGGCTCAAGGTTTGGAAGTCATTTCCTGCATGGCCATTTTCATTTTTAAGCCTGTCTGTTTCACTGCAATACAATGAAGAAAGCTTTCCTCATTCCACAAAAGAAAATTTTGGCTGTCAAACAAACTTCTTGTCAGACATTGACAAGGAAGACACCTCTCAAAACCACCAACTCCGATAGCAAATACTTCCCTGTAGTTCATAGAAGACCAATTTCCAATGGTTATTTATTTATGTGCAGTGAACCAGCTTGAGCAGGAGCAGCAGCACACAGCTCTGGAGCAGTGCACTGCCTGGTGGCTGCTGCCTTAGCAAGGATGCAAACCACAAGTATTTGTGTGCCTGGTTAAATCTGGCACAGCAGGCTCCTGTATTTCTTGCACGAGCTGCCTGACTACTGTGCTGCTGGACACCAGTGCAGGCCGAGGCCTCATTTAGTTTCAGCATTGTAAAAATCAGTATTTTAACTCCCACAAAAGGACTGCGGCTTTGAAATTTGATGCCTTACAGTGACACACCATTAATTGGAATATTCCCAGTTAACCTGACCTATATGGTTTGCTAATAAAGCCCAAAAAGTTAAGATGGCACCAAACCAGAGGAATACAAATATATCTTGACAATCATGCACAGCTTCCTTTTGTGTTGGATCACAATAAAACTGCAGAAAGCCACAACCTTACACTGTTAGGTTTGGATTGCTGTGCATCACAAGCCTATTCACAAGCACCTGACAAATCTCTCTCATTAATAAGAAATGACAATCTCACTGGTGCTACAATGCATGTCACATTTAATCAATTTGCTATTTGTATTCATTATGTACATCTCCTATTTTGAGTCATGAAAAATTGAAAAGTAATTAAAACATGGAAGAGCATCATGGATAACAAATGAGACAAGATGAGAAAAAGTACTAATAATTGGTCAGTTGTGCTTGTCAGTACATTTAAAGCAATTAAGGCAGGAAATGAGATAAGACAATTGTAAGCCTTTGAAGTGAAACAGCACCAGGAAAACCAATGGTATGGTACCCTGGTTATGACAAAAATTCAAGCATCTAAAACATGCTTTAAAGAATTGTTTAACTACAGCTGTTTCTTAAAGAAGTGAAAGTAACTTCCCTGAGTGAGCTGTGATTGTAAAGCCTAGTAGCATGGTCCTGCTATAACTCTGTCACCCTGGCCATTACAGCCCCCCCTCTAGCCCGGGGCAGATAACTCATCTTTTCCACATTCCAACAGCCTCAAAGAAGGCAAACAAATTAATGACTCAGATGTCTATTTCTGCACTAAAAATAGAAAGACACATTAAACTGCTTATAATCAAGAGCATACTAATCAAGAGAGTACCAAGATGCTGAGGAACATTTAGGATTTCAACTGCATTTTCTTGTACCTTATAAAATGGAAGTGGGAGAAACCGTGTCTCTCTGAGAGAGAACAAGCTGATGCAGTTTTGCACCTTGGAAAGATGTTGAAAAGTGGAACAGACACAGTATCTGATTTAATGAACAGCTGCTGAGTTCCTAAGGCTTTTACAAAACCTATTAGTTTACATTCCCTCTGTTGCTGGAATACATAAACATGTAAGATCAAAGGTCCACTTTAAGAGAAGCTGTGCCTAATTTATTTTTGATCAGAATTTTGAGGAAATTACGTGCCTACAACAGCTGACACAGCAGTCCTGGGAAGCCCTCTGTCCAGACAGTTGCTCTGGCTCCCAGAGTCCCTGTGCCAGGCAGGACCAGAGTGAGCAGTGTGCTACCTCTGGAACCAGCCAGTGCATGCAGCAAACACCCCAGGGGGCAGTGCTAACAAGCACACTGGATTTGGCTCCTTAAAAATGCTACTATGGACTCCACCTCCAATTAAAATCTCTAACACCTGAGATAGTAGTCAGAAAGTGGACTGTAGTGGAATGGTCACAGGCAGTACTCAGGGTCTGCATGGTAGATCTTTGGCAAAAAAACCCCAGGAATTAAAATTAATACATCGAGTTCTTAATGACTATATTTTTTGTTTCAGAATTAAAACTCATCCTTATATCATATTTTAGGTGAGGTAGGGGAAAGAGGTTCCTGCTATGCATTCACAAGTATAAACTTAACACCATTTCTGCTTAAAAGGATAGCTTTAAAGCTTAATTCAAACAGAAAACAGAGTAGAGACACAAGAACAGAAAAAGACATGGCTGACAATCACTTTCTTGAGAGAGCTATAGTGACAAGGGAGGGCAAAATTGCTGAGGAAGGTGATGACTGTATTGCTGTGACATCTGGAAAGTAGAGTTTGGCCATAAAAAACTGCTCAGCATTAGCAATTACAGCAGCTTTTCTTTGACATTGCCCCTGAAGTTTAGAGGGAATATCATTGATTTCATAATGAAAGCTATTCATTTTGCAAAGGTTTATTGTAAACTGTCGTGAGGAAAGGCATCCTCAAGACACTAAGAAATATAATGAAAAACCTGCAAAAAGGTGTAAAGAATTCCAAATCACTGCATTGTCTAGATATTAATGTGAGTAGGTACTAAATGCACTGGCTGATTAATGCTTCATTCCTCTCAAGGAAAGAGAAATAATAAAAAAACATTTAAAGAAATGCAAATGTGAATAAAACCAGTACTAGCAGCACAGTGATTACCTGGGAAAGCAGACTCAGTAAAACTAATGGGCTTCCTTAGGTAGGATTTAATCTAGAAATTGGGGGATAAAGCTATTCAATGAGGCCACGTGAAGTCTTCATTACCTTCAAGTAAAACATCTTTCATCACCCAAGTCCCTTTCCTGCTCTCTGTGCCTATAGAGCCTATTCCCCAGCAGCACTGGGGTGCAAAAATTCTCAGCTTAAATCAGTCTAGAAAAAGAGTTCCAGCTTTATGGGGAGCTTTTTTAACTGCCTGGTCAAAGGGATCGAAACTGTTTATTTGCCACCACCCTGCAGTCAACAAAAATGCTAGGTTTTTGTGAAAATGTAGGAGTATGAGCTTTTTGAAGAAGACAGTATGCATTTATGCACACTCTGAAAGAGAATAAGGATGTCTGTGCGCTGGATACAGGGGTTTGTAAATAAGCCTCCAGACAGTTTATTGGGATAAGCAAAGGAGCAAAGGCAAAGCTAAAAAGAGAAAGTGATATACAGGACAGGATTTTCTAGACTGGTGTGAACTCAAATGGGAAGAGAAGAGTTTTTTTGTATTTTATAGGACATGTCCCCACCAGCCCCAGCACAATAAAATGCACTGGCTCCCAGTATTTCATGGCATTTGCTGGGCCAGCAAGGCCTCGATCTGTGCTCTGTGTGTCCAGCTGCTGCAGACCCTGCCAGGCTTTCTGCAGTCCCAGAGGTTGCAGGGCTGGGACTGCAGTTGGTGTATTTTATGTGCAAACACATAACAGATATTACAGGTACTACAAATATGAGGTGATGTAATTGTGTGACTTAGGACCACGCATCCAGACTAGACTGCCAGATTTATTAATATATTTAAGGTCTCGTTTTTATTTGGAAGAAAATTTATATATCAAGCACTGTGAATAGTGGTGTGTACTCAACTGCTATTGACTCAGAGCTCGTTGGAAGTAATTATATGATTTCTCAATAAGCATCAGAAGCCAGCCATAAAGTTCAATTATTTTGACATAAGAGATCAATAACAGGAATCTGAAAAAATTATAGACCCACAATTCAGAAACTGCTTGACTAAAAACGATCACATGGTGACTCAGTCCCTGACAGCTGCTCCAGGTTCAGTCTGTGGTGTGGTTCTTCACATCAAAGCACATGTAATCAATGCTTTATGCTACTCACATAAACTGTCATTATTTTGCTTTTCCAGAGCACACCCCACATCATGGACTGCATCCTGGCCTGAGCACATCCTTTCCCAGAGTAATTCTGAATGTAGTATTCAAATCTGTCATCATTGGTATCGGGGAAAAGCACAAGAGAACTGCATACATTCATTTCTTCTTTTGAATCAGCACCTATGTGCTGCCTTACATTAAATATTAATCAAACCTCTGACTCAGCAGATTTCATCACTGGAGCAAACAGAAGGCAGTGCTGGGATGCCTACCCTACTGTCAGGGCTTGAGAATGTGTCCTGCTGCCCTTTCCCTCCCAGAACGTGACCCGGCAGCAAACGCCGCTGTCCCAGCGCAGCTGTGTGGCCAAGGCATCACCCGGTGCTTCCCAGCTGCACACCCTGCCTCCTGCCCATCCCAAAGAGACACTGCAGATACCCACAAATGTCACAAGTGCAGAGCTATCCCCTCTCTAATGACTGCCTCTGCCCTCATGTCTGCCCCCAGTTCTTCTGCTGTAATGCACAGGCAGCTGGCACTAAACACCAGTGGGTTTTCCTGGGTATGGTAATGACTTGACATAAAAGATAATGTTGGACACAGAGATGTACAGACTGGCAGTTTCCCTCCTTTTCCATTTCCTTCTGAAGTCTTTGAAACAAGTTTACAGCAAGCAAAAATGAGCAATGAATTGTTTCTGCTCTCTGTTTTGTTTCATTTACTAGTGGTGCAGATAGACATCACTGCTGTTCCATCTGAATGAAGCTCTTAGGAAACCCAGGAATTTCCACTTCTGCATTGCAAACATTACGTTCCAAGGATGTGGAGGACAGTTCTGAAGTACAATACATTATCTTTCAATGCAAAATGAGTAAAGATGTGTGTAATTTGGGCTCCAATATCTGTGCTCAGGGTCACAGCCTAGCCTGTTCAGTAATGTATTAGATAGCAGAGAGTATGTCTAACAATTTCACCAAGCATAGGGCTGTGCTTAAAATCCATTGCTCAGTTTGTTTTCAATCTACTTGTTCAACTAAGCTAAAAAAAGTCCAAGTGAAAAACAAAACCAACAACCCCCCCCCCACCAAAACCAAGAAGGTTTTATTTAACGAAGTTCAATAGTTCAGATATTGTTCACCTTAGAGATAAATATGTACTGCATCCTTGTGCAGAGATTAAGAATTTTTCTGTGTTCCTCTATTGGTGACTAATCAGAGACCTGGTCTTCAAAAAGAGAAGACAAAATTATTTCCCTTTTTTCTTACTTTCTACTGTAATTCAACAGTCATTTGAAATTGTTTAACCAATACTAGACTGGATTAAAAACAGAGGAAAAACTTAATGAAGGTTATATTTTTACCTCACCAGTGGTCAAAGTATTCACATTTTATTTGCAATACCATAAATTTATTGAGGTTTGCTCACAAAAACAAAACAAACAAACGAAAAAAAAAAAACCCACCCCAAAAACCAAGACAGACTTGTGCCACTGAGAAAGTTAGAGACTACCCTTCAACTTTCCTGGACAGATGACTATGAAGAAAGTAGATCTTTGTTTACCATTAAGCAGAAAAACTGTGTGGACAAACACCTGAGCAGCATAGACTATAAGAAAAATACCTTATGTCTTTTAAACATTGCATGTAATTCTGCTTTATATCCTTGAGAGCTATAAATGAAATTGTTGGTTTTACACAAGCATCATCACAAATATCAGTATGGTCTTAATCAGTCATCATAAAAGCATGTCTCATTTTCAAGGGTGGGTTCATTAACAGGACAGAAAGATCCAACTTCTTCAGACCATGCCTTAACCAGCGTGGCTGTGTGATGGTTGTGCTGCGGGGTTTTCTCAAATTAGAGCTTTGTGCTGCTATTTTCCCAAAGGCTGCTGCTCTAAGCACACATGCTGCTGCCCGTGTGGACGAGCAAGGTCACCGCAACAGCTCCTTGTTCTCCAGAGCCCTCCTGTGAGCAACCGTGCTGGGAAACTCCCAGGCTCGTTAAAGCTAAAGCGTGCCAGCAGCCCAAGCAGCCCGCCAGCTCCTCAAAGGAATCTCACGGGCTTGGCATTACTCGAGTGCTTTGTCCAGGGACAGAACACTTGTTTCTTGAAACTGGGGCAACCAGCGCAGCACCACAGCCAAAGCAGGTCCCACTGCCTGGACTCCTTCCTGGCACCTCTGCCACCTCTTGTCCAAGCCAAGGCTCATCTGGTCCCTGCAGGAGGCTTTCCAAAACCGAACTCCTGTCTGGCCTTGCCCCAAAGAGCCACTCACTCATAAGCTTCCCCTGACCACTGGGGCACAAATAAGGCAGCAGAAAGGAGACTTGGGCCACCTCCGTTAAAAGGAGGCAATTCCTCCTGCCACTTGACACCAGCATGCAGGTTCAGTGCTATTCTGTGTTTTCTGCTCTGGTGTTTGCTGTTTCATAAATATTTGTATGTATATTTTATTTGGAGGGGTTTTTTGCTAATTTGTGAAATTTGAGGTGAAGTCCTTTTGTTTTACCTCCTTTTGATCTGTGCAAGGCAACAACGCTATTCTGTTTGTGTGAACACCAACAAATCCATCCATTGAGAGATGACTAATTAGTCACAGGGAGATTTAAGTCTTGTTCCTTAAGGAAAGAGGCAATGTCAGGGCAAAACCTGCCACCTTTGCCTGACCAACCTGAAGGGAGAAAGGCTGTGAGCACACTGACCAATCCATTTGTGTGACAAGGAAAAGGATGCTGACTTATCTAGGGTGGAAAATGTAATAAACTAAAAATTATCAAAGAAAAATCGTCTCCAAGTAGTGATAGCATTATCAGAGGCAGCCCTCCCTTCCAGTGCCACAAATAAAAGAGAGTAACAGCTACTAAGTGATGGGCAGTTATTTAATGAGTTAATCTCATTAGGATATTTTAACTCCCAGAACAGACTCAGCCCATTAGCTACATGAAAGCTTGAAAAAATAGCTTTTCAAAAGGACTGTAAAAATATGTTAAAATGTGGTTAATACACTGAGGACTTAACCAGGCTGTCTGGCAGGAGGAAGAGCAAGAGGTTATTGCTGGTGAGCTCCTCTGTAAGCCCCACAGCCACCCCCAGCCCACCAAGTAACATCACTAACAATTTGGATCCTTGTTTCTAAGGTTAATTTTGCTCTTCTGTACAATTCCACCTTGCTTTCCAATTACGAATCCTACAGTTTTACCTGATCTGCACAGTCAAATCTGGACTAGTCTTAATTTGCATATAAAACAAAAACACCACCTCCTGCCAAATACAGTTTTAAGTTACTTAACCTCACATTCTCTGTAGTGATGGAATCCCCTCTAACCCCTTCTCTTTTTTTAACTAGAACTTAATTAAAATAAATGCAGACTGTGATTAACTGCACTAAGAACAGCCGAGTCTCATCTAGTACAGTACCTTGTCATTACTTTGATTTCAGTGGGATACCTCAGCTTACACAATTGTACCCTTGAAATTTACATTCTATAACTGGTTCTGCTGTGTATATTTATTTATATTATCAGTACAATTATTCACATTGCTAAAGTGAGCAGTATTTGACCCTATAACATTAAATAAAAAGCATTAATAGCAGAATCTAGAGAATATCTTCCAGCAATAATTAAAACTCAGAAATTTTTTTCCATCAACATTGAAAATGTTCATTTTTCCATCACATTGAAATGTGGATACCTAATGCCTGATTATCCAGATCTGCTCCACAAAAGCAGTCAAGAAATTTCTACCACATAATTGCTAATGCAAATTGCATTTAGTCTATGGTTTCAAAAGCAGTGATATGAAAGGTTCTGACTGTTTAGAGTATTGTAAAATGTAACTGGTAAGTAATGCATTTTCAAGAGTTTGGGGAACATTATTAAGGTTCATTTCCATGCTGCAGCTGCAGGAGTTGGAATTATGAAAGTGAAGAAGCTGTAAAATTGAAAAGGTCAGTAATGACATTCATCTATTCCAGCTGTCAAATCAAGGGAATGTTAACAAAACTAGTTTCTGGTAGAAAAGCTAATTGTCTCCTTGTATTTTGGCTGCCCCAATACACATACTCTGCTGTGGCTAATCCATAGGAAAGACCACAATGGAACAGTGTATCATTTTTTGAACAGGCCTCTTGTAAACAAATAAACCTAATTTCCCTAAATGAGCAAGCTCTAATGATTCTATAAACTAAATTGATCTACAAAGCAGACAAAATTTTCAAGTTTAAAGAAAACAGCATGTCAATAAAGTTCATATAATCCTGGAAGCTGAGCTTCCAGATTGCTGAGAGTACAGAGCAAATTTAAGATTTTGCACTAATGCAGTCCTGAGAGCAGCATTCCTAAAATGTCTCCTACCAAGGCATGTTTTATTATAACAATGCATAGAAAAGTTTCTTTCACAGATCAAATCTTTTCTAAATGACCTGGATTTAATGATCTAGCAGTGAGAAGGACCTTGTCTTGAACAGCCCATTCCCATGAGGTGAGACAGTGCAAATGGAACACACCCAAACACAAATCACCGGTGGATACTGAGTCTAAGGCCTTTGTTATCAAACGACAGGCCCCTGCCATGTGCAGAAAGAGCCCTCATCAAGAAACAGTGAGAGCCTTGTGCTTTTTATGATGCACCAAATCCTGCCTTATTGAGAGAATGACATTCCTCAGCAACTGAGACCAAAGAAAAGGGTCTCAGATCTATAGCACACCACTCATTCACGGGAATGCAGTGATTAATCTCCACAATTTTATTGCAAGCCCCTCTGGCTATTTTCTATTGCTGTCTGGTTTTGTATTTTCACCCCACATGCTGCAGCTGTTACCAGAGGTTTCTGCTACAACTGGAGCAGCCTCACAGTCAGTGTGAGGACAGTATTCCCGTTATGCCCATGTACAGCATCTCAGACTTTGATTTGTCCTGTTTTATGTAACACAAACGTGACAAAAACAACCCAGCTTGACCAATGACAACATAATATTAGGTCAGTATGTAGCTTTCTGGGTAACATTTTAAAACTCTTTCTGTTATCTGTCTCCTTTCCTATGCAGAAGTATTGCAAAAGCCAGAAACAATACTGGCAATTCATTAAATATTCAGGTGTACAGTTGCAATTCTTTAATAAATGGAAGTGACCTTCAAAACAGACATCCCAAAGATTAAGAGAACTTCTCAAAAGATGGCATTTGTCACTAATCAATGACTTACACTCTTCCTAGCAATGAATACAAAAAAAGGCCTTTCAGAATTATTCTACTTTAAAAGCAAATAATTTGCAAAACCTACACAAAAGAACATTAATGAGCTAGCAAAACAACAGATAGAAAACATCAAGCAAGGAAATTGAAAGGATAAATCCCCTGTGCCTATCAGTCTCCATGTCTGGAGTGCTGGGAAGCCACTGGCACATCCATCTGCTGTTTCCAGGCCCAGGGTAATGCTGCCTGCACTAACTACATACCTTTTACTATGATATTATACATCAAAACAATTATAACATTTTACAAATGGATTTCCTTTGTCACAGTCACACAGGTGTCTTGGCTCTAACTGGGTCACTGTATGGGAACAGATGTAATCTCAGCAGAATACAGTGGGAAATCTGGGCTACATTAATGACTGATCCAATTACAGTGGAAAGCCCCAGAAAACCCAGATTTATTAAGAACCTGGAGATAATTACAATGTACTTCTAGGGATGACCAGATGGACAAGCCAATCTCAAACTCTTTAAGGGCAGTGGAGCTGAACAAGAGGTGCCTATGCCATTGCCGACGTAGTTGGAGAAATTCCGAGGATATGATGAAAAGCTGGAGGCTCACTGCAGGCACCTGGGCAGAGTGAGTCCAAACACATCCTAACCCAGGAGCATGGCTCATCTGCTGCTCTGAGGACAGGGGGACACAGGAAAAGGTTTCCAGGAAGAAAACAGAAGGAATTAATAAACCCCAGGCAGACTTTTGTCTAAGGAGACTCTTTACACAAAAGAGCTCCTCATGATTTAATATCAGGTCCCCTTGATGAGCCGCATTTTCTCTCCTGAGTTGGAAATAAGTGCCATCCCCCAGGCAGCAATCTGATCACACACTTGGACAAACCCAACCATCTTCCACAGAATTGCACCCAAGAAAAGAGAATGAAATACACTTGAGAAATCTGAGTATGAACATCTCTTTTTACCGGTGCAAAGGCATAATATCATAGCAACCTCTGTGATCTTGATAACATGCTTCATCACGGGGGCCTGCCCTTGTCTCTAGTAAAACTGCATCTGTGAGTAGTGCCATTAAGGTAATTTGGATCTAAGAGGATGTCTGACTTTAAGTATTTGGTTAATTAGGAACTTTGCTGAATCAAGGTCCTTTTTTTTTTTCAGCTAAATATTTTATCTAAGAAGATACATTAAACAGTAGAAGGTGATATTTCTTATTTCTAGTATTTCCTGCCAGCTTCAAACTAGTAAATATTTACGTTTCAACCACTGATAGCTAATGTGACCTTTCTGTTGCACACTGCACCCATGCTATATTTCCCTCTCACTGTTAACATTCCTTCTGGTCCATCTTTCATTAACAAGCAGTATTTAAATATATGCAAATTTTCTATTTTAGCTGATGTTTTAGGAACATTTTTAAGGTCACCCTGTTTGATCTATCACACAGACATAGCAAATTTATGCACCATATATCCTATCTCTACTTGTTTTTTACCTACATCTGTCTTCTCTGATTGCATTTGAATGGGGTTATTTTCTATTTTAAATAAAAGATTTATGCCTTAGCTGTCAGTTTGCCTTTATTTGAAAATTTAATTTTGTTTCTAGAAGTCTAGATTAAGTTATTAGATTTAACCGTCCCTTGTGCGTTGCAGCAATAGCAGAAGTGCATTTTCCCCAGTGGATAGAGAACATAAACAAAATGCTTTCAACTTAAAAATAAAGAATGTTATTACTAAGACCAATGCAACACAGTCCAGGATAAAAAAAAAACTGGTGGTGTAATTTTTAATAATGATGGTGGGGAATGGGAATTGACTAATAAATATGACAACTCACAAATCCAGTAGCCTCCAAAGCCTGGGAAATGCTTTTCAGAAAAGGCGTGCTCCCCCAAAATGTCCCCTACACTTATTTTAGTGAATATCCTTCTGTACCACAGCACCACTGGGACACACAACTTGATCCCTGATACTGAAGGGTTTATTCAAATGAGGCAGAAATCAGAATCAGCACCACTGTTTCCAGTTAGTCAGAGGGCTATTTACTGATCCAGTGTGGTGTATCACATCTTCAGTGTGACACCTCCTTTAGCATCTCTCAGCAGTGCTGCATTGGTTACATTTTCTCTCAAGCCCTGGAATTTTAGGGCTTTCCTAAAGGGGCAACCATGACATTGCAGTTGCAGCCTGTGGTCGCTGCCTTGCAGTGTCCAAACCAGCTGAGCTCTCTGGGGCAGGGCAGGGGCTGGTGTTTGGGGGAGTGTGATCTTTTCAAACATTAAATCAACCACTGCAACTCTTATAAACATTCAAACCCTACATCTTGTGGTTCTGTGCTCCCAACAATATTCAGTGTGAACAGAAAAAACAAAGAGCTGAAGGATAAATATTTGCCTGGCTATGTTAGTAAATCTTCAGTCACAAAGGGGAAACTTTGTCCTGATTCCCTTTGTTAAATACTGAACATCATGGACACAGATCTGAGGAGAAAGGAGGAATTCCTTGTACAAAGAAAACAAATGAATATACATGATGGCTTTTGCCACTGCCAAGGTTTCAGCTAAGGGTTGAATGGCGCATATGACTACAAGGTCCCCCTCTCTCCCAGTCCAGGGCAATGCAGTAGCTGTTTAATATAAACAGTGTTGAAGAACAGGGCGGTCACCTCCTGTTAAGGGAGGCAGGACAGGGCAAAGCTGAACCTCTTTGCAACCTTCAGTCAATGCACCTGTATGCATAAAGTGCTATCAAATCAAGCAATCCCAGCAGTAACTGGTCAATCTTGACACCAGCCCAGTAAAAACTAAGTGAAAATACCACAAGGCACTATGTCCAGGAACACAGCACCATCAGCACAAAAGTGGAACCTTCCTAAGGATTTTCTTGGAAAATCTTGTCATCTCAGAAGCACTCTAGGATACACACTCTAGACACAATTATGAATATGAGCCTCCTGCAGTCACATCCTGGTATGGAATTCACATGACCTGCATGACAACACTGTGGCACAGTATGACCACAACAGTGGGGCACCGGGCAGAGAACCATCCCGGCTCACACTCACCTGCTCATCATGATAGCACGTCCCTTTGCTGGGAGCACGAGCCTACTGCTTCTGCTCTGAGAGCAAAAATTCATCAAGGATGCATTACATTAACCCTTATGTCAATGACCTTTCAAAACGTCCTACAAGAAGAAAGTAAAAGGCTAAGACCTGCAAGGAAGTAAACTCTGCACTACACACTAAGTAGAATATATCATCATGACAATTACTTTGTTACAGAAAGCACCTTCAAATACCAAAGAAATTGCACAAATCACTGCACCAACGCAGTTGAAAAGACTGCTCCTCCTCTCTTTGATTTTACAAGTAATTAATGAATACATAAACCCTGAACAAAACTTTAATCTATCCCAGTGTCAAATAATTAATCATTCATTCCACGTTTAATCCTGTTCTGATAAATGTAATTAATGTTTCACCATGACACTGCAGAATAGAACAGTACCTGGGAGCAGAGAAGGCAGCCTTCCATTTCTCCTTTGTTGTAATTCTGAAGTGATAGGTGCTTGCTACCACTGACAGGAAATCCAGAATAGTGTTCCCCCACAGCTGTAAATTCAGGTTTGGCATCTATCGTGATTGTAATGAAGCTTTTCTTCTTCTAACCAATCACTTAACAAATGAAACAACAATAAACCAAAACCCAACAATATGAAAAATAAGTCACCTGAACTTGGTCAATCATTTTTCTGACTTGGCAGCATTTGGGAAACCAGAGCTTGCACAAATGTTTTGGCCTATACAATGTTACTGAACATATGCCAGGGATGTGGATAGAGAACAAAGCGTGTGCAGATTGTCTGCTTCTGTCCACAGAGAGCTGTGTTGTGAGAAAAGGCAACTGGATGAAGATTTAAGTGCTAGTTTTACTGCAGGAAAACACTGACATCTTTTTTGAAAGATTGAAGTCTAATCAAGAAATGTGTTGATGTGTACAAAATTAAATTGCAGGAAATCCTATGTTGATTTTTCTCAGGGTGACATATCTCAGGTAGCCACATATTTCAGCAAAGAGTTTCACAAGGAAGATTCTGTAAGAAACAAATTGGGATCCTGCTACCCAATTACTCAAAAATAGAGAGGCATCCCTTCAGAGTTATCTCCTTGCTCAGCATTCTCCAGTAGGGCCACAAATGCTTCTCTCTAAACAAATACTGTCATAATTTATTCTCATTCAAATGCAGAAAAAAAGAAATCTCAAACCGTTGATCAAGAATACCAATTGTACTGACAAGTTTTTACAAGAAATCCAATTTGTGACACAAACCCCTCCCAGACACACGAAGACAGCTGTAACATCTCCCTTTCCTAACCTACTATATCATGCTACTATCCCAGCTATCATTAATCTAATTTTCCATGTCCCAAATCAGTAAAGAGACAACTTTCAGATGGGGTCTCTGGACTAAAACAAAAGCCACATGAAACCAGGCAGTTTTAATTTTGGGACCTGTCAAGAGCTATTTTATCTGCAAACTAATTTGCACATCTGATAACAGCTTACCTGAGGTGCCTGATATTGTCAACACCCAGACAGCAATTCTAGCCAATTATGCTGGACAGCATTTGCACAGTTACAGAGAACTTTGATTTAGGATCGTGGTTTTATCAGCTGAGATTAATTTCAAAAGACTCTGTTTTCTATTAGCTCTAAATACTTTAAAGATGCACCTAACTTCTCACTACTTGAATAGTCTTCAGCTGTTAGGAACCTGAGTCATACTTCTTTCTCAGAGCACCTCTCAATGCTAAAATAAAACCTAAGTATCTGGTAAAGTGCTGGTTTTAGGTTTATAAGGAGCACCTGACCTGATTAGGGGCAATGAATCATTGAGGCAAATGTCCTGCTCCCGGCAGCAGCTGGCAGCAAAAGCTTCAAAGGAATGCCCTGGACCCAGAGTAAAGCCTTAGCAATAGATTTTACTTTTGTGTTTCTTCATTGAGTCAACAGCTCTTTTGCACAGGAGACAACTTAAAAACTTGTCTATGCCACATCTTTAACTTGTGCTGCAGAGTGGGTGATATTTATACCCTTGTACCAATAGTCACACGGATTTGTTGGCCAGATGCTGCACTGTCACCTTATTTCTGACTCCCACAAGGAAATCTTTTCCATATTCATGAACACTGCATTAATTTCTAAGATCCTGGAAACCCTCACTGAAGCTCTGTGTTATAATCCAATTGATTTTTTTATTGCTTAAGATCAACAAAGCTTTAATTCACTGCAGGAACGGTGTCGTGTGATATTTTGTATACATACACAGAGAACATTATATCTTTGTTACCATGTGGATTTTATTTCTACTCATTTATGCTAATTATTTTAAATGGGAAGGATTAAATTATTGATATATGTAAATTACCATTCTACTTTAGATTTGATGAGATTGCATTAGGAAGGGTTACTCTTGTAGAAAAAACCATATTTCTACTCTATAGGAAAAGCAATGTTAAATTGCAGTGGTAGCTATCAGCCAAGGCTAGACCCATTCATGCTAATATGACCTTCAATTAGTGAGGCAGACATCTCAAGACCCAGCTATTTTATCAGACACACAGTATAGGATGAGGAAATGTTGGTACCCTTGAAAATTTCTACTTTGAGGTGACCTTCTACTTAGCCAGGCTCATTATGCAAAACAAAAATAATTGTGCATCTTCTTCCTGGTCTCACTTAAGAAGGTTTTCAGCAAACTTCAAATTACAAATAATTATTTAACCCATAGATTTATGCTAATACATAGCAGCTCAGGCAGACCATGCATCCTGTACAATTCCCCAGAGAAACTGGTTTACAGTGTTTTCTTTTACTTAGCAGCAGCAGATATAAGCTTTTACTTAAAAAAAAACAAAACAAAACAAAACCAACAACAACAAAAAAAAAAAAAAAAAAAACCACTACACATCTACTTGGGTCCAGATTTTTAAATAGTAACTACTATTGTGACATCCTTAAATAGCAAATAACTCAGTGGTCCCCCATAATAGTTTCCCCACTGCAAATAGTTGCAAAGCTGTGTTGAAAATCTGGCTCACTTCAGTGCTTAAGTAGCTCAGATTTCTTTCCTTCTTATTCAGAAATATGACACCATTGACATGGCAAACAAGTGAATATATATTATACTCAATTTGTAAGCTATAATATATTCAAAGACTTTAAGGCTACTAAAATAATATCTATTCTAATCAGAAGGAAATATCAATGAAATCACCATGTGGAATATTCTCTAATTTTTATATGAGCTTTTTCAGCAACATGCTGTAGGCAACAAAAGACTTCCATACAATGTTTATTCAATAAACAGTCACATTTCCTTTAAGTTAGGTATTAGAATACAGAGAATTACATTAGAGAGAGATGTTTAAGTACCTAAATAGAAACAACAAACATAGGTAAGAGATTTTAAGTCTTGAGATTTTTTAATGGAAAGTTGGCTATTAAAAAGCAACCACCAGGACTATGAACAATGCAAAGCCCATGAGACTGGAAAGGTTGATAAATCTTCATTGAAAGAGAGAAGAACTGTCAAATAAAGGGGGACTTCCCAAAAAAGGTCACAGGATTGGCAGGAGTGGAGGGGAGCACCTAAGGAGACACAGCTGCCATAAATATTGCCATTAGTTATTGAAGTTGGTGAGAAATAACAACTTAGATAATAGCTAAGGATTTGGCTGTGAAAGCCATAGACAGGATGAGATAACAGGTACGATGGGATCATGTTCTATTCCTGGTACAGGAGAGAGGATCTGAATAAACTTTCTTATACAATACCTGTAAAATTCCCATTAGTTTGCTGTCATATTCTGAGCACTGAAATATGCCACAATACTTAATTTTTTCTTTCCAAACTTGTCTTCTCTTCTGAAACTATTTAATATATATTAGTCTTTGGCTGCACCTGTCATCATATATATACATATGTACACACACACACACACACACACACACACATTTTTCCAGCACTCCTCCAGTCAGGTGAGGATGGAGACATTCCCAGGCCCTTCAGGATTCTCAAGCAGATCTTGGACAAGGGGTGTTTGTTTGTTTGTTGTTTTGTCCTCATTTGGCTTTTTTGCAGGGTGGGAGGAATTTTGTTGATTGGTTGGTTCTCTTTGGTTTTTTGTTTCTTTGTTTGTTTGCTTGCTTGCTTTGTTTATTTGTTTGTGTTTATTTCTTTTGGCTCTTTATTTGTCATTTTTTGCTTAGTTAGTTGAAAACAAAGAGAGTTTTGAGCACAGCCTTATGGTGGTGGGCATAGGCAAACTGTTAGGCACACAGTCTGCTACTTTTGAGTAGTTCTTAATATTTCACACTTTCTTTTTCCCTTAACAGCCAGAGAAACAAGTCCTTGGAAATACTCTTATTTTTGCCCCTTTTTGCATGAACCAATGCAACAGGCAGCCTGGAAAGTGCCCCTTTCCCCGACTGGGAGATTCCCTTCTCCCCGACCGGGGGACCCCCCTTTTGGCCAGTCTGGGAGATTCCCCTTTCCCCGACCTCCTTTTACCCTCTCCCCGATCCCCGCTCTGTTCCGGGGTTGGTGCACTAGACAGCCCGGGGGATCCTCGTTTCTCCTTTCCCCGTTTCCCCCTTTTCCCCGTTCTGTTCGGGGGTCGGTGCAATAGACCGTCCGAGGGATCACTCTTTTTCCCCATTCCCCCTTTTCCCCATTTCCCGTTCTGTCCGACAGTTGGTGCAATAGACAGCCCGAGGGATTCCCGTTTCCCCGATCCCCGTTCCCCGTTCTGTCCGGGGGTCGTTGCAATAGGCAGCCCGAGGGATCCCCGTTTCCCCGTTTCCCGTTCTGTCCGGGGTCGGTGCAATACGCAGCCCGAGGGATCCCCGTTTCCCCGTTTCCCGTTTCCCCGTTTCCCCGTTTCCCTGTTTCCCGTTCTGTCCCGGGGCCGGTGCAAGAGGCAGCCCGAGGGATCCCCGTTTCCCGTTTCCCGTTTCCCCGTTTCCCCGTTTCCCGTTTCCCGTTCTCTCCGGGGGTCGGTTCCGGGGCGCGGCGGTTCCTGCAGCAGCAGCGCCACCTGCTGTTCCTTTCCCGGCGCTGCTCCGGCCGCCGCCGTGCCCGCCCCACGCCGGAGTTTCTCACCCGAGTGGCCAAATAACAGCAAAGAATTTTTTTATTCTATTTTACTTTTTTCTTTTCTTCCCCTAAATCGGGGGATAGCCCTATCCCTCAGCATGCCCTGCAAAGCTCCTGCTGGCCGCGCGGGTCAGTAACATTTACGTGACATTTTCCAGCAGAGCGGTTCTAAAATCCTCACTTTCTCCACATAAGTAAAAAAGGATAAAACCAACAAAGGAGAAAGCCTGGTACAGTTCTGATTAAGTGCGGCCGCTAAGGTAAACACTGAAGTGGAAGCTGTCAACTTGCTCTCCAGAAACACCCCCAACACTTCTGCTTGAGCAGGGGTGGCAGGGTTGTGGTACAGGTAGGGCAGCAGACCAGGACAGCATATTAACAGGAGTGTAGCTGCATTTCCTTGAACACTGTTTCTAAATCTTGTCTTTAGAGTAAAGGAATAACTCATCTTCCAAGATCACGTTCTCTCAATAGTTTAATTTACAACCAATTAAGCCACATTCACTGTTAATTTCACAAGCACATACACAATTTGCTTGCTTGCATTAGAGGGATTGTGCTTAGGGGTTTTTTTAAGACCAGCTTTTTTTCTTCCTCTTTATCATTGTTTAGTAGAAGTCCATCTGATGGCTTACAGAGCAGTGGTGAACCTGAGAAACAGCCCCAGAGATGAAGCTGAAGGGATCTTTCATATATCAAATATTTGATTTATTTGATGGGGGCCAATGCCGATACTTGTTCTTGGCATTGCTCTTTTTCTCTCTCTCTCTTTTTTTTTTCTTTTTTCTTTTTTTTTTTTTTTTTTTTTTTTTGTTTTTGGGGTTTTGGGGGGTTTT
>VXBU01011522.1:870112-939260 GCA_013400315.1 Bombycilla garrulus
TTTTTTTTATTTAGTTAGCTTGTTCTCATAACATCTGTAGCAGATTCTTTTATGTATAAAAACAAAATCCTACCTTGTACACAGGTCGCAAAAGCACTGATTTACAGTGCAATGTGTTTCTCAAAGTAGTTGGGTTCATTTTGGCAATGCACTTTACCAAAGCTGTATTTTACCTACAGCCAAACAAACTGTGAGCTGTTATAGAGGAATAATTTTTCATATTAAAATGTGGCTCATGTAAAATGACAACTCATTGTATCCATTAAACATTACCTATTCTTCAGGCTGGAATCAAGACTACTTTCAGAGGGTATTCAGCTTGCTACTGAAATTATTTAAATAGGTCTAGTGTAACACTGTAAATATTACCAAGGCAAAATGCCAGTCAATAAAACTGCCAGTTTTACCCTAATAAAGGAGAAAGGCCTTTGCTATTTCTCTGTAGCAGACAGTTTATTGTCCAGCTGTATGCAATGGCTTCAGGACATCTGGACACTTAATCATTGAGTATCAGGTCCAGAGCAGCAAAGGAGCCATAAGCAAAATAATCAGTGGTCTAATTCAGTTTTGTACTAAAGACCCTGCATAGAGCTCTGACACCAACAACTCTATGATCTTGGTCTAAAATGCATTTCAACATTCCTGGTAGCTGTCACAATACAACAAAGAGCCTTGATGAAAAGATAATTACGTCTGAAGAGCCTCATATTGCCCAGGCCAGGTGATGCTGTTTATATGGAGGGGAATGAGGCTGGGAAACGCAGGAATGCCTTGAACTCAGCCAGGAGCTGCTGGAGCCTGGTCCCAGTGCTGCCTCAAGCCAGCTGGAAGCATCAAGAAGGTCAGTGCTCCCAGCTGGGAGGCACAACAACCCTCTCAGCTGAGGCTGGGTGGCAGTCAGCTGTTCTGCTTTGAAACAAGGTGCCTTTGACCTAATCCAGAGGCTTAAAGACTATGCCAAAATGGTGTGGCTAATGCTTGGTGCTGCTGGTAAGGCAGTGACATTCTTTGCTCTAGTTACCCTAAAAGAAGCTCCTGCCCAGACTGAAACATCCACCAAATTACACAACCAACTGAACCAGCTGCTTCCCCCTGCAAACCCTTCTGCAAGGCCTCAGGTAATCCTGTGCACATAAAAATCCCCTTGCTTTAGCAAACACATCAATCTCTCACTTTCATTGCTACAGATTAAGGCTTAAAAATACACTTGATATCTGGATTTTCTGGTTTATTCAACCAGAGTTAAAGTTCAATATATTGATATGAGCTGTAAGGCTTATTTCCTTCAGGGTGCAATTAAAGCATGTGGATTTCCACAGCTCCAAGTGCACAGCTTTGGTCTCACTGCAGGTACAGAAGCTGCTGTGGAAGCCTGCAGGTGTCTGATGTCAGAATAGACTGAGACACCATGTTGGTGGGCAGTGCTGGCCTATCTGTGTGTTTCCCCCCCGTGAAAGGGATCCTGCATCCTGTGCTTTACCAAACTTCCAGCAGGATAGCTCTGGAAAGCGATTAGTACTGGTACCTGCCCTCACCGCAGCTTCTCGGGGAGCATTGCTTCTCCCTGTCTGAGGAGTCTAATAGGGATCTGTGTTATCTCACAAAAAGGATGGATTTGGAGAGCCAAGAGGCTCAAGTGATCTTCTTCCCACACCTGTGCACCCAGAGGGTCAGTCACAAAGAGGCTGGCAAACACAGACACTAAATTTGCTGAAGAACTGACAGGAAGTAGTAACCAGCTCATTTGTTTAGCTGTTGTAATAAATTGTCACTAAATCCCCAGACATCCTCAGACTGTGGCGGTTTGAAAGACAGGAAGGAAACATTAACACTACATAGAAGAGGGACACAAGAGAAGGACATAGGGAGTTAAGGGTGAAAAAAAGGAACAAATGTGAAATATCCCTTCTTTCCAGGTGAGTTAATTCTCTACTGAAATATAGAGCTGTCCTCTATCACCTACCATTTTCTTTGTGCTTGTTCAGTTGTGGAGAAATCTGTCCAGTGAAATGAAACATCTCATCCCAGAAATGAGGTAGCTGCTAAGTGAAAGCACTGCCTTCACACAGTCATCAAGGCAAGCGCCTTAGGACTGAGCTGTTCGACCTGCAATGGAAAACAATTTGGCTTTTTTTTCTTCCCACTGGGCATAAGTCTTCCCTGTCTCTCTGTTGTGCTAGTGAAAGCAAATTTCAGTGGAAACTGAATCTATTTACAAATATTTTGACAGACTGAGGCCGCTGCTCAGGAAAAAATGATTGAATGTATGCAGATAAAATATAGTGTCATGTGAACAGCTGCTGCACAGACCCACAGCCTGCGTGGATGTAATTTTATTTATGCTTTTTAAAGGCTGTGTGGGTGTCCCTGTAAAACAGAAACAAAGAGAACATTGCTCCTGTTGGTGATAAATTAGAGCAAAATCTCAGATGATTAATCCTCCAAAATGTGCAGTCTTGACTTCTTTTTTTAACTTTTTGGCAGGAAGATATACATGCAAAATTGTACCAACACTGCTCTTGTGTACACTCACACATCCCATTCCATAGATCTCATAGGCAACTCCCTTTGAGGCTGTCTCAGTTCCTGACTGGAACAGGTCATTATGTGTGTGCCTCAATCCATCATTTCTGAAGTACCCTGCAAAGAGATTGCCATTAGAAGCCAGTGCAGTGAAACCATCTTCCATCTAGAGCATGACTTGCATTTTTTTGTCACATCTTATTTTTCTATTTCTAACATTATATTACCTATCTATATTGTTACTTTTCTGTAGGGACAGAGATCATGCTGTACCTGCTTTTCCTCTACCAATTACTGCTATTTTAAGACTGTGTAGAGATGTCTGCAAATAAACATTAGCTGGAAGTTCCTGATGCTTTCCCCTGACACTGTCATTGGAACATTATGACCATAAACGCCCTTGCCTATAGCAGTTATAATTGATTTTGTTTCAAATTCTGCACACCTGAGCAACAAAACACTCAAAGTGTTCCAAATACCAGGATCAGTCTATAAACAAAGGGCAACAAATTTCAGATGCAGCTGTTGCATCGAGCGACATGAACAGACAAACTGCTTCTCCATAAATGCCAGCGCTTGCTCTAACCTGTCTTGCCCAGCACTACACAGAGCACTCACAATCTGCACAGGGCTGTGATCCCGACTGCAAACACACAGACTTCCTCACCTTTACAGAACCTGAGATACATATTTTGACACCCAAATTCACATCCTCAATCCAACACTAGAAAACAAAACATCAGTGGAGGAAAAATAATTTAAGGTGCCCTGCTCTCTGAGAGTTTAAATAATCTTTCCATATAATAGGACTGCACTACCCAGATAAAAACATGCTAGTTCAGCTGGATCTCCACTTAGAACATGGAAGTGCATGGTGCTCAGCCAGCAGCCATGAAGCAGCCTCGCACAGTCAGAGCCACCGTGCACATGAGCTCCCCCCAGCAGGACACAATCCTGCAATGGCAGGGCAAGCTCAGCACGTCTGCTGGCTCCTGCCCAGCCCCAGCCAGCAGGGCAGATGATATTCCAGAGCCTCACAGTGCCAAACCAGCTCCTGCTCTCAGACAACCAGCACTGTGGGACGCCTTTACTTCTTAACACAAGAAGCCCCACAGAACCCAGCGCGAGGTCATAAAGAATTTAGAGGTGAAAGGGATATGCTCACCCAAAGGCAAACCTTGCAAGGCTAACTCGGAATAATGCTGAGGGTTTTAAAGGGTGAACTACTCCATAGCAAAAAAAGTGATAATAGATATAATCTATAAATGCCCTATTCAAATGTACAAGATGTCTCTTTTACTGTTTATCATTCTTTGAGCACTTCACTTGTCAAATCCTACTTTGCAACTGATGAAAAAAAATATCCACGGTGTTTCATAATGACATGGCACAGATACTTTGAGGCTGCTGATGAATAAGAAGGCCTTGAAAACACCTATGACCATGCTGTTCTTTGTTTGCCACATCAGAAAACAAATGCCAAACCTCTTCATTCAGGGTCTTCTATTCATCAATCTACAAAAAAAACCAAAAAAAAACCAAAAAAACCCAGAAAAACAAAAACAAAGAAACAATAAAACCTCCAACCCAACGAAAAACCCCCAACAAAATACAGGATAAGACTGGCACTAGAAATAACACTGAGTTGAAAACCATTCTCAAGGCCAGTGCCAGCTTACTGGGGAGCTGCTGCTCGTGAACTGGTACCCCAGCTTGCCACCATGCATTGCTCAGGGGACAGGAATTATTTGGCTCATATTTTCTTTTACCTTGAAGACTTGGTGAGCAGTAGCTGAGCATGCATTTAAGAAATCCGCTCATAGCATTGGCCATCAACAGCTGGATGATATCTTTCTATTTTTTGTCTTTTGAAATTGTGGTGCATTTGCTGCTGACCCCTTATTGAAAAGCGTTTTTGGACAAGGGTCAAAAGACAAAAAATGCCTTCATATCCACACAGGATGATAGGAGAGCCTCTCACATCACAGCAAGGAGGACAAAAGCAACAACAACTGCATACTTTGGGAAGCTGAACAACACCAGCAGATACTGGAGACTGCCACGTGAGAGGATGGGGCTCAGGAACTCTCAGAGTTCTGTGAACCACAAAGCAGAGTTCACCATCTGGTCCCTTGAGGAGAAAATACTGCAACTTCTAATCTTGCACTAACAGTTTCAAGTTTGTTTTTTTTTTAAAAAAAAGCTCTCTTAACCATAACAATTTTTTTTTTTTGCACCACTTTGTTTAGAAATAATAAGCAGGTGCGTTTATCACAAAATTTCTTCATGATAAAATGGATTCCAACTTTATGAAAAAGATTACACTACTGTTAATTAAGATGAATGGTTTCAGGAGATTCTGGGAGAAATAATGCCTGTACTCATAAAACTTGATGACAAAATCTGATGTGTTAGAGAGAAAAGTGATTACACTAATGCATTATAATGCTTGATACATAGTGTCACAGCTCTCCCCTGCTGTATTTTGTATAAACTATGAAGTCAACAAAGCACTGATAAAGAAACAAATTAAAGGTAGGATTCACATGATTCATATTTCAATAGAGAGGAATTAAAATAGATAATGGCTCCCAGACAAAGAAGGAAAATACAGTATTTCCTGTACTATTTCATCCCTGACCCCATTAGAACTTTGTGATACTACAGCTCTATCCTCTCTCTAATTAGTACATACATTAACTGTTAAGTAACCCAGCTTCAACTTATGATTTATGATTCACGTCTACATAAAAAATTGGCACTGGATTTGAAGAACTGTCATCCCTAGTATAAACTGTTTGATGAATGTTTGAGAACCTTTACCTTTTATCAGAAATCTACATTCTTAGCAAGCCTGAACCACTGTCCTTAATCTCCTCCTCATCTAATGAAACAGCAAAGTGACCTCATTGAAATTTTTTTTCCATGGACTGTTTTCATCTGCATCCTTCCAAACTCATCTTTCTCAATTTCATAGAAGCAAAGAAACTGAAGAACTGCTTTAACGAGCAGTTAAAAAACAGAATGTGACCATGTTATCAATGCAACACACTCAGAGGAGTCACACCTGTAGCTTTTTGTTTCTGGTAACACGATGGACCTGCCCTGCTGACGGCAGCAGCACGTTGCCGGAGCTGCAGTGGCACCAGCAGCCTTCAGTGGGACACAAAAGCACAAACACTTCTCCTGTGAGAGACCTTGACAGTGCCGCCCAGGAGCCCAGGCTTTGTGTACCACAAGGAACAGCTTGCTGCTTTTTTGTACAACCCACATATTCAGGGCTACCAGCTGCTGAGAAGCATTTGCCAAAGACGTCCACTTCATTATTTAGGCAAGACACTGGAAATGTCACAGTAAACTTTTCAAGGGCTTTTCTGAGCTGACTCTTGCTAATTATGGTTAAATATATTTTAAAAGTCATAATTGTGCTTAAACAATATACAGTCCTGAGCCTAGTTGTACCTTTTATTTCTCTGTGGTCAGCATAACAGAACAGGACACATTTTAACTTAGTTCACTGCATGTGCATCCATGGCTTGACTACAGGATTCTTCTGAATATATTCTGGGCACAAAAGAGAATAATTGTTCAGAATGTGCCCTCCTACTCCAAGGTAAACACCAAAAATTGATTTTAGTAAATATTTGTACTGTGTTATACCAGTTGAGTATATGCTCTGTGTTAGGCAAATGAGCTGCCCCAGGGTATTATATTCATGGACTGTTTGCAGTTCTATAAAGCTATCATCACATCCACTCACTAAAATAATTTGGGATATTGAATATCAAAAAGGGCTCCACAATGCAAACAAGTCAGTCTCTGTTGTGCTGTTTTTATAGTTTGACAGCTACGAGAGCACTTAAAGGAATTGAGCTGAGCATGAGCAGGTGCTCTGTCTTTGCCTTGTGTGCTGAGTACTGACTATGAGGTGTCTACATGATTTTGGGATAAAACACAGAAGCCTGAAACTCTTACAGGCAACCAGAAACTGGAGGCAGCAGCTTTGATGTGTCATTACTTTCAGTTGCAAAGGGAAAGACAAACCTTACATAAATGCACAGTGATGTCACTTTGGTGAAACAGGCACTTCTTTTCCTCACTCTATATCTCTTCCTGGACCTTTCTGACTAATTTCTAAAATAAAAAAATTAATCTAAAATAATGGCAGAGTCACATTCCCCTGCTTACCCCATCTCATTCATGCAGTGAAGTCCTAAAATTAGCCAAGTGAAAAATTGCTGTCAGAAAATGGAAGGAGCCAGGTGTAGAGCTGGGGACACTTCATGGGGCAGCATCCTGCAGGTCCTGGGTTTCTCTGGCTCTCCTGCCAGGATTTCCAGGCAACAGCAGTAGTCCTTCAGTCTGCAGGAACTGAAATGAGAGCTTGGCTGGGGACAGCAAAATGAATGTTTCAGTCAAACACTGCTAAGAAAGTGGGGTGGATGACCTCTCTCCAAACGTTCCCTGTCCCAGGTTGCCCGCAGGGGAGAGTCCCCTCACTCACTCACTCCTGTTCACTAAGTATACAGCCCTCCCAAGTAGCACACAGCACCTCCATCCCAATCTTCTGATGGAAAGGAACTGAAAATGTAGAGAACCGTTGTTCAGCTGGAGCCTCACGTCCTCTCTTGGCTTTAACAGCCAGCTAAAGACAATTGTGTTTCTGGGAAAAGCTGTGGTAGTATATATTAGCAGGAGATGGCCTTCGGAGTCTGCAGCACTCCAAATCCTGGAAAATAGAAACCCAATCCAAAAAGTAACTACAACACTCTCAGAGTCAGTGTTCAAGTGCCAAATCAGAAATAATGGATGATTTCTCTGCAATGATATCTCTTTTCCAGATAAAAGAGGGCACTACAATTTTCTCCCTGAACAATGAATTATTTTGTGCAGAAAAAGAATCCCTCACTGCTCCCATGAATCACATTGTCAAGAGTCACAGACAAAAGGAAACCAGCTCTTTAAATAAAAAAATAGATTTCTGATACTTGGAACATGTAGGTTGTTGGTGCAAAAAGCCACTCAAGAAACTAACAGATGACCACACCAACTAGGGGAGTGCAATGGCATGCTGGTGTGCTCACATCAACTGCCTGAAAGGCAAATGTTGACTTTCTCCAATGTATTCTACCTTGTGCATTCTTGCTGATGAAAAGAGACACTTGCCAGCATCTATGTGCAGAGGTAACCCTCCACCTCTCAGTGGAGACAATGCTGCAGGAGGGAAGCAGCCAGATCTGTTGATGGGGTAAAAAGAAGAGCCATTGCCTGCACAGCCAAGATCTCCATGTGCAAATCTATTTCTGATTCAGAATCCTTTACCCTGAAGATGATAAAGAACACAGCAGCAAATGCGATGAAAAAGATGATAAAGAACTTACATGGCAGCAAACAAAAATACACAAGGACTCTGTCCTCAATATTCAGGTCAGAATCTAACTCTGCCCAAAGTTCAGCAACATTCAGCTCTATGGTTTTCTTCAAGGCCAAATCTGGGAAAAGAAGAGAATGAAAGATCTCATTACGTGTGTCCATTGCATGGAAAAACCTCTTCAACACACCATGTGAAACGCTTTGTGTTTTAGAAATCTATCAACCAGATCTAGTGCACATTGAAGTTAACAGAAAGCTTCCCACAGGCTTTACTGGGCTTTGGTTTAGGTTACATGTTTTAATTCTTTTTTTCCCTACAACAGAGAAGCACAGTAAATTATAGAGGTTCTCCTTGCTCTGTTCCCCTCCAGGCTACAGGCAGCATGCACAGAAGCTTCTCTCCATCTTCTTCCATGCTCATCTTTGATGAGGGCTCCATTAAACTCTCCCAGTTGTTACTGCTCAGAAGGATTTAATGACTGGTGTTCAACCCTGATAGCACTTAATAATAGCATTTACGTAAGGAATTTATGTTAAAATGGATTTAGGGCTTGCATGAGAATGTAGGAGCAATAATAATAATAAAAAACCACACACAATGTCTTTTTAAATACAAACTCTAAGGCAGACATCACAAGTCTTAACAGTTAAGACAAATGAAAATACAACCTTGAATCATAAGCTCTCATAGTATCATTTTCACTATTACAATTCAGAGATGAAAAAAAGCCATTTTCCTGTGCTTACTGTTACAGAGATTATAGAAACATAAAGGTGCTGTTTAAATTTTTTGTAAGTTTTAGTGAATACCAGAAGAAATCAATGGAAGCAGTGTTCTGTTATCAAAGCTCAACCTTTCCAAAGTTCTGTGTAACACCCTGGGGGCCATGACTCCTGAATGCAGGCAATCAAGCATTTTAAAAGGCCAAAGACCAAAACTTTGGTGATTAAATACCTTACTTAGCCTTTGGAGAAGCATTTAACATATGCTTCTTCAGCGGCATTATACATTAATTTTATGTTATCACATCCGTAGCATGTTTTATCACTTTTAAGCAGCATCCCCTAATGTATACAATTGCCATTCAGAAAATGAGGACTGATGTTTGTTGGGAGGAGACATCAAAGAGATCATGTACCATTTCACAGTGCAGTAGATGGATGACCAATGAAAACATCCATTCCAAGGCAGTTTCTTCTTTTGTTACTGAAAGGTTTCATTGTCTTGAATAAGGCAGTCAGTCAAAAAAAAGATGCAGTCAGTTCCTCATGATGATGCATTAAACAAGGTTTGGGGTTTTCTTCGTTGTTGGCTTTTGTTTGTTTGTGCATTAAAACATTTGAGTATTACCAGGTTTTGTAGGCAGAGGTTGAAGAAGTTTGTTTTTCAGAGTCATATTTCCAGGGAAGAAGCAGAGACAGTTCCTTTGTTTTCTTACTGTCAGGAAGTTTAGTATGATTAAAATGTAAAAGCAAGCTTCAAGTAGTCCCATAAAGCATGTCCAGTCTCATCAGCATTAGAAACATTGCTCAAATCAAACGTATTTATGCGTCCTCATGCAACTCCTTCCAGCCCATCTCTCAGTGATCTCCTCAGCATCATGGGACGTTCTACCAGCTCTGTTCCAGGTTTTGACCATTTTCAAATCCTCTTGCCAACCCTCCCTTGCTTAAAATTCATCTCTACCCAACTGCTCAACCAAATGCTACCTTCCCTCTCCTGCTCCATCTCATCTGCCACTGTCCCCACTCTTTTTCCACTGCTCAGGGCTCTGCCACAGCTGTTCATCCAGCCAGGGAGCAGCGCCGCTGAATTTTGCAGGAGAAGAGCAAGTGCAGTCCCTCGTTTTTTAAGAGACCCTCTGCATTATTTGTTTCAGAGGCAGCCACGTTCACTCTCAGATTGCTAAATGGGAGAGGGGAATTAGGCAAGCAGGCAGGCAGATGCCAGTGTAAAAAGCCCTTTCTTATAAATAAATCTCCCAGATTTTAGTTTACAAAGTAGATTAATAATGCAAATACCAGATAGAATTCAGGGAAATTTTGAACAATGCTTTACAAAAATAAGGTACTTAATCCAGTATCATAAGAAAATACTGTATTAATGTGTGACTCTCACCTTGGCAACAGGAAGAAGTATTTTTTTTTTTCATTTTGAACATACCAGATTCCCATAAATATGGACTACCACACTCCCTAGCCAGTGGCAAGGTTTATGCCCTCTAAACATCGAAGCATCTGCGAAGTACTTAAGGATTTATTCACAGGCTGCCACGATGAGGCAGTAGTAAGTTGTGGTGAATTCAGCATTTACAGCACAAATGATGCTGCTGAAGTGCTAATTAGTGCTAATTTGACTTGGCCCATTTTGGACCTCTGACAATCACAGCTCTTCAAAAGCAAGCAGGTCTGTCATATGCTCATCTAAGGAAAAATTCCACCTCTCTATTTCCTTATTATGATATTTCTAAGGTAAAACATTAAGAAATTTAAAATATCTGTTTTTCCCTGAAGTAGTACCCCAGGCCAGCTGCCACTACAGATGGATTTCTAGAGGAGAAAGTTATAATATATTTGGCTTAATGGGGATTGTCAAAAGTATTAGAGCAAAGCTAGGAAGAAAACGTGTCACTCAGAATAGATTTGAGGGTTGAGTTACATACTTGTTCAGAAGTTAATAAAGAAAATATCTTTTTCTTTTTTCTTTTTTCTTTTTTCCTTTAGATAAGCAAAAGCTGTTTCCCAAAGAGAGGGTCATGAAGACGGAAGACAGTTTTTCTGCTTTCATCCTCTGCCTTTGGGCCCTGATAACTGTTCTTGCCTCCCCCCATTTTCACTAGATGAATCGGGCTAGTGAAGAAAAACAGCTTAGAGATGCAGTAGGTTCATCCTTTGAGAAAGCTGATGCAGTTAACTGTCTTGATCAGAAATACGTTTTCTACTAAGATGAGCTACATAATTTGGTTCCTAAAAAAGGGGACTTTGAAGCTATACTCTGCCTCCAAATACTTGTCATTTGACCCAGAAGGCAATAAGTGAAAAAATCTGAACAAATAAATCAAAAAAGCTGACACGCTTTTGCAGGTGGTAAAGCTTTCGTGTGCTAACAAAAGGCTTGATTCTCACTGCTTTTGATCTCTGCAGAATGACAGGCCAACAAAAGCACGACTCGCTGATCGACAGTGTAGCAGAATGAGGCCAACAGAGTCGATACTCCAAAGAAGAGAGTAACTACTCCCGTGATTTCTCAGGTGAGTGAAACTCTGGGCACTCAACATTTTCTAAAAATTACATTTGAATAATAGTTTTTAAAATGCACTTAAATACTTTGAAGACCTAAGTAACAAAATACCTAAATAGTCCCATTTTGCGTTCGATGCAGCGCATTTGTGCTGTAGGTCTCCACTACCACAAAAGGAACAGAAAAAAATATTAGAAAATTTCTGATGGCTGCTCATTTGATCAAATATTGGCACTAAAAATGAGGGGCTCCAGTGTTTTCACAGGACAGTAGGAAGTGGTGGCAGGCAGGAAACAAACAAACAAACAAATAAATAAATAAATAAATAAATAAATAAATAAATAGAATCACAGGATGATGCATTGCAATTTCTAATACATGGTAAGGGGGAAAATATTTTTATTGATTAAAAATCTCCAGATCACTGATTTGAGGAGAAGCAATAAATATACACTGAATTGAAGCAGAAATCATTCAAAAGACTGGGAAAAAATAGCATTAGGAATTAGCAAGGCTCTTATCCCATTTTTTACTGCTAAACCTACCAGAAAATTAAAAGAAAACCAACCAAAAAATGAATCCCAAAAACTACAAAAGATGCAGCAGAAGTGGTGTTGTGAATAGATCCTAAAAGATCATTATGCGAACATATGAATCCAGCTCCTTGTGGCTTTTGCATTTAAACACTGCTCACATGAAGCTGAAGGCTGCACTCACAAGTAAACAAAGCACCAGCCACCCCTCACAAACCTCAGCAGAGATCACCCCAGGCCTGCAGGGAAGGGGAACACTCAGGGCAGGACACAGCCTTCTCTTTTCCCTTGATTGTTACAAAGATTACTTATGCCATAGATCAGGAACTGGCCAAAGATAATCTGATTCTCTCTTTATTTTTTTTTAATGAGAACTGTAAAAAACACTTATAGAGGAACAATCTTTTTTACTTATACACATTTACAGATTGTGATAACATCCTGGAAATACAATGATAGTCTATGTTTTTCTTAGTGGCTATTTACATTTTTGTTTACTTGAACAACCAATCCCTCTTAATGCCACACAGGAGAATGACACACAGCCTGGAAACTCTTCTTTGCAGGGGATAATGCACTTCAGTCATTCTCCTAGTTTTGCTCTGTTCCAGATTTCTCAATTCTTGTACTATCTATTCCCATGGCATAATTATACCTATGGAATTCCCTGATAGCAGCCAAGGTTACAGTTTATTCATAACATGATTCTTTCTCTCTGGTTTCTGAAGGCTGAAGGACCACATTTTAGTGACTCCAAAATCAACCCAATCTCTACAAAAAGCAGACAAATACTACAACAGCAGAAAACTTAGAGGAAAAAATGGGTTGTCACTTGTGTTTCAATGACCACAGAAGACTGCTAAATTAATTTCCTCAATGCATTTGATGTAAAGCAAATTTTTGAAGCTCTGATTTCAAGTTTGTGGGTTTGAGGTTTCAGCTGCAGCAACAATGACTGTTACCACAGGGAGCCAAGGGCAGCAGGAAAAGCAAAGTACTGGAGATGACTTCTATAAAACAACACCCACCACCACCACCACCCACTGGTAATGCTCCTAAAAGCCATATTGGCCTTAGAGTCGGCCTGTCAAAAGCAACGCTGCTGGGATTTGTGTAAGAAAAGTGGTTTTAACTTGCAAAATTGCTATTGTGACTTGGGACAGGCTCTTAATTCCTCTCAGCACCAGGGGGCTCCTGAAAGTGAGAAACTGGAATCCACTGAATTCTGAGGGAAAACATTTCCAGTGTGTTCTCTGCACAAAGCCTCTGGTGCTGTTTGTGCTGCAGGAGAGCACTCCGGGACCAGGCTGGGCTCTGAACACTGGCCTAAAGTTTTCATCCTTAACTAAATTCACTCACTATGCACTACTGCAGTGAGCAAAGCCCTGTCTGTGCACACCTGAATGAATTCTCTTTCATCTTCAATTTGGACAGTTCAACAAAATGCCACTTTTAACTGGAACTAAAACTTTCATAGATAAGTATCTTGCATTTACAATATGAGAAAAATTTATTTTGCTGCTGCCTGTACCAATACATTCTCAATCCCCTTTTTGCTTTTCCCTGGGATCTTTTCCCCACCAGTGCTGTGTGTTTGGCAGGTAACATCATTTTTTAGCCCTGCTGATGAAAACTGCAGAGCTGCTGCATAGGTGCACCATGCACACAAATGCTGGCAGCACTGAATGCAGAGGGAGTTGACTATTGGTTGTCAAAGATGATTAAGAACTGTGTGCAACTTAATTCAGGCAAATAATGTGCTGCTCTAAAAATGCCTCCATGGCAAACTAAGCTTTAGAATGAGCTGATAAGTGGACATGGTTCACAAAGAAAAACTACTCTAATTTGGGGATATTTTGGTAAAAGAATTTTGAATAAGGGCAATTAACCATAAGAATACATCTTTTAAAAGCAGAAGCAGCCCAGACAATTCTCAGATCCAGGGTGTAGAAATCTATTTGCATACCTACCTAATTTTCATGCATAATTACCTTGTTATTCAAAATATATTTATGATTACAATGCATTTAAGGTGAAATTGAATGCTCAGGCTTTGCATGGTCTAGAGCTATGAAATACTAGTTTGCTGAGGTGTTCAGTGATATATTTCTTATCGATTAATTTTACTAGAGTCAAGTATTACCCTTTATTGATGCAGCTCCAAATTGATCAGCCCACAAAAAAGGCTACTTGTAACACAGAATAAATGGTATTTCTAGAGATGAAACCTTGTCAATGTTTCAAATTGTTGTTTTTTTTAAAAAAAACCCTGCATTTTTAACTCCTTTTGTGTGCAAGTGGATTTTCCATCAACAAATAAGCTTAATGATGCTTTTGGTCTTTATTGCTACAATAAACCCATGGCTGAAATATTTCACTGACCTGCTTAAAATGTGAGTTAAAGAACTAGTTTTTAAGAGTTCTACAACAGTTCCAGGATGTAAAAAGAAAGCTTTTAGGGCAAAATATATTCAAAATTTCCAGTATTTGACACATGCATTGAACAGGTTTCCCTAAAACAATCTGTGCATTACAGCACCAGGGCACCAGCAGCACAGGCTAGGGGCCAGACTTACCAACACTGGGGAAAAAAAAACTGGATCTTAACACAATAAAAATATTGTTAAATAATTTTAAGCTAAACATCTTGTGCTTGGATTTTTAAAGAGCTCAGAGTGTATGTCAGATGGGGGATGATCCGTAGTGATACAGTTAAAGTGCAGTTTCAGGATGACCTGCCTCCACATCTCTCTCCATTAGAGCAACTTTTCTCTTAAGCTGTCCCCTCTGGTTCTCAAATGCTTTTGAAGAAAGAGAACTAAAAGTTCTTGGCAGTGCTATTAAGGCAAGTAACTTGTGCTTCCCCCTCCCTTCTCCTCACCCATTAGCCTGACTCACCTCTGGGTACAGATGAACACGCAGGGAGAAGCGGTTTCGGTGCTTTCTCCTTCTCCAAGTACCTCCAGCCACATCCTCACAAACATGTCCCTTGACTGACACAACTTCCAGCTCTGTGCACACTCTGATGTAAAATGAAGCAGCAAAGCCCTGTCACTGTAGTCCTAAACCAGTCCCAACATAAAGAGTTGAGAAACAGAGGGTTAAGCTGGGCAAGCTGACCGTAGCTTACAGTTTCTGCAAGCCTGGACAAATCATGGCATATTTTACAAGAGCAAGACAGGGCTCAAGAAACTTTTTGAACTTACCTATACACAAGTTATATATCTTGCCTTTACAACGTGGTAAAGAAGGATTCCCCATTTGACATATGGGAATGAAAGTACAGCCAAATTCAAAGATGGATGTAGGTGCCATAGGAAACCTCTGGGAAAGCTCTCACTCAGCCTTTTAGCGGTCACTTCAGTTGGCTGCAGTGCCTCCTTGTTCTTCAAGTATTTCCAGACTGCTCTGTAGTACTTCAAGCAATACTATGTATTTCTTCAAAAACAGCAGTAGAGACTAAGCTGAGAGCTGTTGATAATTTCCCTTTATGCTGTTTCTTGCTTGGAAAAAAGAAGCCTGAAGACTGATGGCAGCACTCTTCCACTGCCTCCTTTCTCCTCTGAAGATCCTGTCTGTTGTTCCCAGGCCCAAGGAAACCCAAACTGTTTGCATCTCTGAGTGTGCACACAATATTCGGTCACTAATTCTGAGACCAGCAGTGGCATGGATGCATGGTGAAAGATTTAACTGGAAAACCTCTCTCTCTGAAGGACATCCACTGCAGTAACACATTACACCAGCTCCATTTTGTGGCTAACGTCTAATTTGTCCGTACCTTTCACAATAAACCTGATTCATGAATATGTGTGACCATATCTTACTATGGTCAATTTATATTTACATTATAACATTACTTGCTTAAAGAAAAAAGAATGATAGATTTGATGGGAATTTGGAAATGTTCCTTCAAAAACAAGAAAGGCGTGCACCAAGGGTACAGGCAGTACTGGTACTGTGTGGAAGGCTCTATTCAGCCATGAATTTTGATTTATTTCCCTGCTCTCACCTGTTAAGCAGATGTCTCGGACATCATCCACTTCCTTCCTCCTTTCCTTATTTGTCCATTTAGATTGCAGACCCATGAAGCAAAATCTTTTATTCAATGGTAGTAAAACACCTTGCTCAATACAAACAATTTACCTGAAACCTGAAGACCCACCTCAGATACACAAATATGTACAGGAGTGAAGATGCTTGACATGATGGCTGAATGGATTACAAAACACCCTAAAAAAGAAAGGCTTTAAATACCATCAATTAGTGAAGGAAACTCATCCTGTCCAAAAGTAATGCATGAAGGAATGCATAAAATAGCCCTCACATTGTTAGAACTCTCATTCAGCTGTCACAGTACTGAGCATCCTTGAAAAGCTTAAATGGCTTTTTTCCCCATGAATTCAGAGAATTTTCTTTTTGCTCCATGTGTAGCTTTAAATAATTACACACAAGTAAATAAATGAAAATCAAAGAAAGTGTCTCTTCTTAGAAAACCAGCTTAATTTGGCATGCTCTGCTGCACACTTCTAAATGCTCAGAATCTTTCAGGCCTTGCTTAAACCAAATGCCTCCACACTGTGCGAGTAATCTTTATAAAAAAAAAATTAAATTAAATTTGGCACTAAGTGAGGTGTGGAATTCTTAAGTTGTCTCCTGAAAAAGGAGTCATCAGGTTCAGATAGGGACTGCCATCCTTGTTGCATCCAAGCACGCATTTATTTAGAAAGTAAAACTCACCAAAACCCAGCGAGTCAGGTGAAAAATAAGTGTTGCCACAAGTCCCCGTTACTCCCTGCAAGTATGCTTTGTAAACTGAGCTTTTGAAATGCACTGGTGGCACTTGCTCAGCCCAGCTATTCCCGCTTGTCCTCTTCCTGCAGCACGCTGCTCTCCATGGTGCCTCTGCCGACTTTTGCTGCTTTGTGGATCTGCCAGACCCTGCTGTGCCATTTACATTGCCCACTCTGGAAACAGAAAGTGTCAGATTTTACTGGTCACTCCACCTGGTTCCTTTCAGTAGCTATCACCAGACTTTTTGTAAGAGGGCAGTACTTGTGTCCTTACCAAGAAAATTTATAGAGGGAACCTCAGCTCTTCAAAGCTTTTCCTCACTACAGCCTGAGCCTGCTAATCAAGGGAACAAGTGTTGAGTCCTGGGGGCTCCGTTTGCCCCCCGGGAGGGTGTCTCACAGGTGTTCACTATGACAGTGATGCCAGTCCTTTGGAACAAAAACAAAACACAGAAGAGCCAAATCAAATCCCAAAACAAATAATCCCCCAAATATGCCCACAGAAGGAAAGGGAAAGAAGTGTAATTTATATAACAGCACACAATTTCTTGCAAATATAAATGTGCAGAGCCTGATAGTGCCTAAAATTAAGTATTTTTATATTTTTCTAAAAAAGGAAATAATTAGCAGTTGTCAGCACCACATCTACCTAAACATTAGAAATACTGAACTTTGAAACATTACAAACACACATTACAATGGAGACATGAAGTAGCTCAGAAGTTTGAAAGTTCTACCACTTTCAGGACAGCACTTCCAGAGCGGTCTGAACTGCATTGATTAACATTTCAAACCCACGTGAGTCTCCCTGGAGCCCATGGAATCAGCTCTCCGTCTGTGCAGGGTTTTCTGCTTACAGGAACTAAGGATCTGAGGGCCAGACGTTGCATTGGCATGTCCACTTCATTTCAGGAGGAGTCTGACAGTGTGGTATCACTTAAATAATGAAGCACACATCTGGCGGGAGATTGCTGGGGTTGGCTAAGTTTGTACAAGGTCAATTCATCCTCTAAGCTTCTGTACGCTGAAAATGAAGCAAGAAGTTTACATGGCAATCAGCAGAATCCACTGACTGATTTCAGGGTTTGTTTTCCAAGTAGCATGTCTTTCTTTCTAAATCAGTTCTGATTGTATAAAAATAGGAGGGAGTGGTATTGTACTGCTCTGAGACATATTTTCTGAAATGTTTCAGTAGCTAATGCATACTTATTGAAAAATATTATGCTTTTTCTTTTGTAAGGAAGCAGAAAAACTACAATGCACCACACAAAGCAAATGGAAAAGTGTACATATCTCTTACAGATCTACCCCACCACCCTGCTTTGCAAGTTTTAGGCTATTTTTACCAAAGGTAGATAATCCTTTCAGTGGAAATAATACAGGATCAGGCTTTGAAAAATGTATTTATTTAGTACTTCCGCTCATTTTCCCAGAAGAACAATACCTGCTGAATATGAAATGTGAAATCCAGTATCCTAATATGCTATTCAACCTGCTTTACAGAACAGGCATTAGTTCTGATAAAAAGTTTCATTTAGAAATTCTTCCTATGTTAAAAGAAATAGCTGACATTTTTATAAACTCAATGTAACACAGAAATGAGACAAACATAATAAAAATTACTTTATCATTCAACAGTTTGCAACATTAAAAAAAAACAACCTAGTGAGTAAACACCTAGGTTAAAGTGCAGATCTCAATTACATTTTTCATTTTAACAATTATACAAAGTAACCTTTCACCAGAGGTCATAGAAATCAGGTACCTGCACCCCAGCTCAGTATTGCAAGCATTCTTTTTCATGCAAGTCTCCTGCATTAAAAACAACTCAAATATTTTTGCAAGTTTGCTTATTGTCCATGACCTGAAGATACTAACGTCAACATTTTTGTTGTTGCTGTTGCTTTTTAATTTATTGTTGTTGACTTAATGTTTTGTGCCTTTTTTAATGTCTCCATTTGGCAAACAATGATTTTTCATCAATGATCCAATCAGAGCATGGACCAGCTCCTGTGGGAGTGACAGAGAAGAGCTCACCCTCACATGGGTACACCTACAGACACTGATCAGCAGGATCAGCACTCACTCTGCCTCTGACCCTCTGCTCCTGACAGCCTGTTTGTCTTCCAAGAGACAGCGTCAAGTAGATACCAAGGGAAGGGGGCAGAAAATACCATCAGAACTCTCCTTCTGATGGCCCACCACTGCCATGCCAGCAAACATAGCTAAGCTTGTGTTGATGCCTTTCCCTGCTTGTTAAAAACTGAGAGGTGAAGGGATAAGGGTTTTTACCTCAGTATTTTAATAGGGATCCTTACAGTGCGCCGTTTCATCAAGGTGGGATGCCCCTGTAGATCCTGTATACAATTTATAAACCTCACAAATGAGCATATCTAACAAGGGGCACAATGGGAGCAATGGATGAATGGTGAGATATTTCCCCATCCCAAGGAATTCCCTCCTGGATGGGCCAAATCTCCAGTTTCCAGGATGTCTCCTAGAGAGGACCTTGGTGTCCAAAAATAGCCTAGGGCTTTCCAGCCTCCTACCACCAGGCCTTTAGGATGTTTGGTCTCCTGGCCTAAGAGAACACCAGGGCTGGGCTAAGTTATCAACCTTAAGGAATTACAAGTATCCATGCCAAGAGTACTGAGGATACATAAAAGGTTTGTAAAAAGTTATGTGAAAGTTACATAGAAGAAAAGGCAAAAAATAGTCCTGGCATCAGTGTGACTGGAGCTGGCTCCTTCCACAGAGCAACTCAGGGCTTCAGCCACCACAAGTGATGCTTTCTGCTCTTGTTGTTTCTTGGCATCTCCTTCCTGGGCTTTTGTCCTGAACTGACTGAAAATCTAGAGGATTTAAGAGAGAAATATGAAAAAAAGAAAAATTCCTTTCATGGCTTTTCCCACTGGTCTCAGTTTTATATTGCCATCCTGTGAGAAAGGTCAGCCTCACCTACACCCGCGATACTGTAATAGCGACTTCAACACTGTAACTTCCCATTAAAACAGTGGCCTTCTCAATGAGCTGCCTTTTTAAAAATAATATTAGTTTCATGAGCCACTTTTAAAAAAAGTAGAAAGACCACGGAAAATTCTGATATGTTGGCACCAGTCCATTATGATGCCAAAGTAACACCACAGAACCCAAATACTATTTTAAGTATCTCTCATCCATGGTGTGCTTGCTTATCCCAGAGAAGGCACAGGGAGCAGATCAAGACCTTTTTTTCCTGCGGGGCTCAAGAGCCTCCTCATGCCTTATCACCAAAAAGATGTTGCTCATGCAATATGTTACCATAGAGAGGAGCCACTTCACGCTTTGCTCATGTTGCACTTCTTCCCTTTGTTTTTCTACCTTGAAAACAAGGACACTACGTTCTTCTATACATGGAAAGCACTGAGCACATTCACTTTAGCAACACTTCTGTTTATTGTTTTTTTCTGTTCAGAGCAACAAAGGAGATGTACTGTCAGATCAGTTTGTGCTACTATTTGATTCCTTTCTTTCCTCTAACTTGGTCAGTCACTATTACTTTGCTTTCTTAACAGACAGACAATCTCTCTTGGCAAGCTTGGTGACAGGTCTATCTCCTCTGATGTCTTTCTTCACTACTACTGGGATGGGGAAAAACAGGTACTGTTCCTTTAAAAAAAAGGGGTGCCCAAATTTGGAGATATATGCACTGACCATACACTGCAACAGAAGTCCAGCAGCATTCCCACTCCAAAGGCACATAGCCATCCTTAGCCCTGCAGCCCTGGGGACTCCCCTTTTCTGACAGGGGTCTGGAAGCAACTTTAGCAATGATTATCCTGAAATCATCATTAGCTTAGGTACTTTGTATTGGCTCCTTCACAGTGCAACCAGGGACCTGAAACTGAAAAACTAGGGATTTTGACAGGGGGTTTATCTTTTCAGGCTTCTGGATAGTGACCAACAACCCCTGGGTGCCCTGTCCATGTGTTCCAGTCAGCACATGCAAATCCCTGGGACAAGGTCTCAGTTCTGCAGTTACATGCCAACAGCCAAAAGACAACACGCAGAGCAAAAATTTTACCTGTCTGCAGCAGCACCAGAAAAGTACAGCAGTGCCATGAGGACAGAGAAGGACATCTGAGCTTTACCCAGACACCAAGGGACTGGACCTCTATCCAACACCTTTACCTTCCTTGCCTGGCCTGCAGCTCCCAGCTCATCTGCCTGCTGGAGCAGTCAGAGCTGCAGGGCTGGGAAAAGGCAGCACGAGGAGTTATCAGGGTGATGGAGGGACCCAGACCCCATCTGATGGGAATGTGGGCTGAATGGCTGCTACCACCAGAGAGACACTAGCCAGTATTATTACTGCACCTATTGCCTGAAAAAGAAAAGCTGGTTGCTTATATTTCCTAAGGCCTCACTTTGGGAAAAGCTAATTTTGCACCGAAACACTGAATGTGCACACCAGCTGGCCATGGCAAAAGACATGCTGGAGTTAATAAACACAGGTTTTCTTTTTCCTGAATTAGACCTGTCTGCAAGGAAGAACACCACGTTTGAGCTGTATCAAAAGAATAAGCCCCAGGTTGCCTTGGTGTCAGGTGAGATACCCCGCTCCAGCTGAGGATCTCTTATGCATATATGAAATTACTCCAAGCATCTCTTCCCGTGTTGGATTCTGCTACCCACAAATTTGAGGAGCAAGAAGACAGAGGCTGAGTATCCTGCATTTGCAATCTGTGTGAATCAGGAGCAGGACCCAGACATCCTTCAGCCAGGCAGAGCACTTCACTACTGGCAAAAGTAGGGGTTTATATTGCCAAACATGATCACACAGGAACAATTATCTTTGGCAATCTCTAACAATAATTTTAAAATGTTCTCTTCAGTATCATCACTGAATTCAAATGATTATTTTTTTTTAATCTACTGTCATTCTCTTTTCTAGCTCTAATTATCTGGACTGCCTCCACACCATGAAGCAGAATTGTGACAAGAAAGCAATCACCCCAGAGATTTCTCAGAAATTTGCTTTCTAATTGGCTTGAAAATGCATCAGCTTCCTGCATTGCATTTTGCACATAACTAGATTTTCTGTGATCACAGTCTATGAAATGCAGAAATGCAATATTGTGCAATATTATTTGTGTTGTCACAACACTGGCCCTTATGATGCTAAATGTTGTGCATAAATTGAGGCAAAAAGACAATTTCTGTGAAAAGAAATGAATACTTGAGGTTAAATTAAAAACAATAAAATATTGGAAAAATAGGTGAAAAAAATGAAATTAAATTAAATGAAATTAATATGTGTTGCACTGCAAGCATGACTCCATAATTCTATTGCAAAAAAACCCAAAAAGAAATATAATCTGTTGGTGAATATCTAGAACATTCCAGACTGTTATTTACAGACATGTCACTTATGTTGTGTAATTTTTCCCTCCCTTATTTGCTCATGGTAGAATGGAAATAATACCTACTACACCATCCTCATGAAGCTTGATTAAATATTCAAAGTGCTTTGCCATCACTTGCTTGACAACATGGCTGTGAAATGCCATTGCTAAAGCCACACTCTGGTACATGTACAGCAGATACAGAATTGACTAAGCTCATCTTTTCTGTTTTTAAAGTTTTAACTAAGCAATGCTTAATGAAATTTGCCAGCCTAACTGCTCCTGTTGTCTCTGCTGGTAATGCAAAAGCAAACGGCTGTAAGTACGGTACCCTGAAGGCAGACATTAGGAGTTTCTCTGTTGAATCCAGCAGAGAAGTTTCTTGCATCTCCGTTGAATGCCATCATGCTGTGATTAGTTAATCATTAAGTACATAGTGCTTTTAATTAACTGCCAACTCTGCTTGGGCATCTGTTCTGAAAATCACATCCGATCACGCTTTTCCCAGTCTGTGGCTATGGAGCTCTTCAATAATACGGTTGTTGCTCCATTCTCCAGCTCTCTCTGCTGCAAGACAGCTCAAGTCCAGAGTGTCCTACATGAAATGAAATATAAATGAACTATCCTTCCAAGGGAATAAAAGTAAATGGGAATTAAACAAATTTATTTGCCTCAATAGGTAATAAATGCTGTTATTAAAAAGCAGATCAGGACAATTACCATTTTTTTCTGGAAGAAAGAAGAGGCTGGAACAGCATTTTTATTCTTCAGTGTTATCACATAATTTTAACAAATAGCCATTAAAAAAACCAAAAACACCAATCTTCAACTGTAGTATATAATCCTTTATATTTTATAAGGAGCAGTGAGACTGAGAATAAATAAAACAGATTCAGCAAAATGTTTCATTTGACTTAGAGTGTGCAAAAGATACACAGGGTAAACATTCCCTTATAAAGAGTACATTTCTCCATCTATGTAGCTCAATTTCTGTTGGCTTCAAAAAGCTTAGTTTTAAGAGTATTTTCAAATGAATCCTAGAATGGCTTTGGTTGAAAAGGACCTAAAAGATCATCTTGTTCCACCTCCCTGCAGGGGACACCTTTCATTATCCCAGGTTGCTCCAGGCCCCTCCAACCTGGCTTTGAACACTTCCAGGGATGGCAAAGCCACAGATTCTCAGGGCAACCTGTGCCAGTGCCCCATCACCCTCACAGTTAAGCAAATAATTTCTCCCTGAAATGAGATCAACATCTTTGCAGAATATGCTGGGGATAAAAATTAGATTGCAAAATATCTTAGGTAGCAGATTCTGTTTTAAAGGAGATAGGAAAAAGACCAACAACATCTGAGCAAGACCATACAAGAATGGCAATAGTCAGTGCAGCTTCTGCTGGTGCTGTGAATCTTGTTGGAAGCCAGGTCAAACAAGATCAGAGGATGATTGAGGTCATTTGATGACACAAAATGAAATAAGGCAGACATCTGGATCAGGTGGGGCCCTGATTGTGTGACACAGGATAAGCAGTTTCAGACCAATTTGCTGGGTTCTCCACCCTAGGTAGGGACAAAGGGCTGGCCTACAGAAGAACAGGCTGACCCACCAGACTAACAGCAGAGCAGGTGTTTTATGGCATGAGAAATAGCTGTGCTGGCAGCCACCTGCTCCATTATCTCAGCTGGAGCTGGTACAGCCAGCCAGCAAGCAAACACTCTGGTCCAGGTGAGATGCTTGGTCACTCTGCATGTGTGTGGGCCGTGGGGAGGCTCTTGGATTCACAGCAGTGCACTGGAAGAAGCTGTAAGAGTGGTTATGTGGCTCGTTCTACTCACAACTTTGTAGGATGAAACTTGCAGAAACCCAGCCTGCAGGATAGAGCACCAAAACACAGCAACTTCCCTTGCTGCCACTCCCATGCCAGCGTCCACCATCTCAGAGCTGTTACTTATCACGTATGAATCCAAGCAAGAGAAAAGGTAGAATTCACAGAGTGCCAATTATTTCTATATAGAAATTTATGTCAAGGAAAAGGCCACTCTGTCAAGTGCTGAGAACAGAGAAGAATAAACCATCACTAAGCTTTAAACTTGTGGCTCTTTCAGGAACAGAGCTAAGAAACTTGAATGAACTTTGTGACACAGAATAAAACACTCGAGTTAAACAACAGCCAGTCTATAGCAGACAGAATGTAACCACTGTGGTTAATACAAAAAACATTCACCGTCAGATACACATTTTACATAATAACCCTTCTTCAACAAGTTCGAAGCAATTCTCCTGTTTGCTTTAAAAATTCCACCTCAGATGTCAAGATGTGCCAGCACATAGAAAAGAAGTATTTCATAACGATATAAAAACATGCATTTCTAATTGTTTCCATACTGAACTACACTGAGGGCAGCACTCTTCTACATGCAGTTCAAGGTATTCCTGGGAACAGGCTATTTTCTGATGACATCATAAGAACACTATCACTCAGGCAACAACTTGCTACTATGGCAACCACGGCTTCTACAGATGCTGAATGCCAGAGAGGTTAAAAACACCATTTGGAGGTTTGTTAGTTAAAAGTTTGCCAATATTTGATGGGAGTAGCAACAGACAGCCCAGTGCAGATGCACAGCGTTGTGCAATTCTCTAAACATAACTGGAAATCTGAGAACAATCCATTATACCTTCCAGCCAAGGAGCTCCTGGGGTAATTGCACTTTTAGATGTATCCTTAAATGCCACAGCAAATAGAAAGACACCAGAACACTAACTTTTGTGATTTGGGGGCAGCTGGAAAAAAAGGAGTGCCGCCTCATGCCTAAAAATGTAGAGATTTGAATGTCTGGAGTTTTAATACTCTCAGACCGGAGACCACACAGACTGTGAAGACAGCCTGTTATTATATGAAGACATATCTCTGGGAAAGTAGATTATTTATTTTCCCCCCGACTGCAAAGAATTATAGAATATGAGATAAAAACATCTGGTTTTGTAAACAATTGCTATCTGTTCTGAAACTACTGTCAGATGAAATCAGTCAGTTACAAAATGTTTTAAGATTAAAAGCCACATGTTACTCTTCCGGAATTTTATGCATTTTACTAACTGAAAGCAAATCTCAGAGGTACTAGAAGGCTGTCAAATTAAAGATATCAATCTGGACAGTAACCTGCCCTCTGCAGGACATTGTACAATTTCCTAACTTTAATCACAAGTTTGTTCAGCTGGCTTTGTCCACAACCAGTACAGCAGAGGCTTGTAATCAACATTCCCAGTAAATCAGATTTCTTGAATTATAAATGGTCATAAACATTCTTAAGGGCCAGAAACCCCTCTTAAGCTTGACTGAATACCAGCAGAGTATTTTTTAATTTTGCAGCAGCAAACCTCAACTCACTTAGATCCTTAGGTTGTACACTCTGCCAGGCTGGACAGGTGCTTGGGGTGGCCTGGCATGAGAAGGAAGAACAGAAGCAAGAGAGGGGTGCAGAGATTTTCTCTTGAAGCTTTTTTTCTTGGCAACACCTTACAGCGAAACTCCTTAACAAAAACTGATAAAAAAGGGAAATTTAATCGTGCATGTTAAAAATGCAAAACCTAAGGTATACTGCTTGTCAGGAGTTTGCTGCCACATTTGAACTAACTGGCCACCACTGGCAGTCTCAGAATACCTAAAGCCAAATTATAACACTTGTTCGTGGGGTGATCTCAACAATGGGATATTGAGATGCAACAGCGAGCTTTAGAGCTGCTCCTTTTCTGGGTCTGTATGAAAGTCATCTAACTCCAGGGTGGTGAAGACAACTTTCAACATATCTACCTTCTGTACTCCGGCATTTTTTCCATATTTATCCTATTGGGCATTTTTCAGTGTTCAGGACATTCCTTTTTAGTGCAGAATATTAAGGCTATTGCTGGGTTTCATTTCCGCACATTAACTAGCAATCCCGGCTCCTATTGGCAGCAAGCGCCCTCTCCACGCAATTCTCCCCCATCATCTGTGAGAAAAGAGATGTGGAAGAGGCCAATTACCTTTTGGAGAGAAGAAAATTACTTGCTTATAATTGAGTTCTCCGAGCATGGTGTCCGCTATTAGAGCCACACTCATCCTCCCACCTCCCCCTGAGAGATGGGGTTTTATTCCTATTTAAGTTCTAATTATTATAATTAGTCTGAAAAGGATTTGGGAGTTAGGGGCTATGATATGCCATATAGACCCCTCAAGGCATCTTTTTGTACTAACTCATTATGACCAGTTCTAAACTTTACCATTTAATCTAGTCATTCAGTACCCAAGGTCACAACAGCTGAGACCCCCTGAGCATCAATCCATAGAGACTCCCACCTTCAGAGAACTACAATTAAAAGGTAAATAATTCCCTTGCTGCCTTCTCTGTGAGGCAATGCTATAAGTCAGAGAACGGGATCCAACCTCAGCCTAATTACTACTTCGGCAATTCACGCAGTTGCAATGAAAAAGTTGGAGAACGCTTTTGCATTCATCCAAACAGAAACACAAGGCCAGTTCATTTCAAACTGGACAACACCCTGGCTTGCAACAGCTGAGTTTCAAACTTTGTCTGTATTACCCAAACTCCAAGAAATTCTGAAGAGCTATGATCCAAGAAAGCCGGATCATTGTCCCAACATGCAGGCCGTGTTCTCCCCCATGCTAATGACAGATGCAATCCTTTTTTTGTTTATGTTACCACAAAACTCCTATGGAATCAATGCAGTCCTAGTTTGAAATTACTTGAATCAGTCTGTGCTTAAAACAATTTGAAACACTCAAACCTGAATTGAGGTTTAAGCAAGTACAAATTCTTAAAAATACCAATGCCTGAGCTGACAGATTCCAAGAAATTAACCAGATGCTGGTATTTTCCTGAATGACAGCAGCCTACAGGCCTAAAAACTGTAAAGCAAAACAATTTGTTACAGGGCCAGCAGTTGGAGTCATAGATCACAGAATCTTGGGCTGGAAGAGCTCTTCAGTATCATCCCATTCCAACTGGGTACTTTCTGCTAGACCACATTGCTTAAAGCCCTGTCCAACAGGGCCTTGAATGCTCTTAGGAATGGGGCAGTCCCAGTGCATAGTGTCAGTATGAGGAGAAGGACAGAGTTTCTAAAAACTCTATTGCAGGATTTTTGAAAGATAAATTAATTACATCTGCAAATCAGAAAAAAATGCATCCACAATTTTACCAACAAAATTCACTGTAAAACAACTGACAATTTTGCATGCTCTTAACCACAAGTACAAACTTCAATGGTTGTATTGATTTCGTAGTGGAACTGTGTCTCTCTGAACCCATATTTGGAAAGTGCAAGTAATAATGCACACCAGTTTCTTGATAAATAAATACAAGTACATGAAAAAATGTGTTGATAAATGAATTATCTTCCCAATACATTCTTAATGAGCTAATAACATCTTGGTGCTTTATTATAAGTCAATTACAATGTAGCATGTGACGTTTCCATACTGGTTTGCTTGTACACACTATCACACTTAAAAACTGCACAACTCTTAATCCTTGATTGCAGGCAAGTGCATCCTGGGGGAGGGGTTGTCGTATTTATTCTCATTTTCTGCAAGAACTATGAGTGCCATTTCTTCATCCTGACAGCAAGCTGAATCTCTACCCTGGGATCACAGGTGCAGCAACTTCAGCACTGTTCCCAGCCATACAACGACCTCCTATGCAGGCACACAATTAAGCATGATAGGTAATCTTTGTTCTAAAGCAGGGTCCACAAAATGAATTCTCTTCCACCCAGACAACATTAGTATCACACTAGGGACCAATATGAAGAAGTTTTCACCGTTGCTGTCTGAGCTCTGTGTTTGCAGGTGACAAATAGACTTCAATTTCTAACGTTGCTGGGTCAGAAATAGCCTTCTAATTTTCCTAAATTAAATTATACGCTAGTGTCATTTTTGTAGCCAGGTACATTAACTACAGAAGCAATATTTCAGCTGCTTCTATTTCTTCTTCTAAGAAAACAAAGTGGGGGACAGCGTTGAGGGACAGAAGTGGGGGAGTAGGTCAGATATTGATAATCTGGATATGGTCTTGTAGCTGTTCAAATGACGGAAGCCCCATATAAGAATCGTGGCAAGACTGAAGATTAGTTCCAACCATCATATTATTTACAGTTCCTGAAAGTCATTTTTTGCTGGTGGCCATTCAGCTTTAACTACATTGTTAGAGGCACACAGATCTCTGGGTGCATCATTTTGGGGACTAAAACCACTTGTTTCCTCTTATTAACTGGGAAGGTTGTGTGTCATGTGCTGCTCAAAGCTTTCCAGCACCATAGACAAAAGTTTACTTCCCCTCCTAAAAGATGAGGACCAAATAATATATCTGTTTTTTATGACTGGCAGCAGAAAACAAGGATGCAGGAGCCTGGGAGGCCATGTAGCAGCAAACACTCCAGGGGCAGTGGTCAGCTCAAGCTGCTTCCCTCCTACTGCCTAAGGACATTGGCCATGGGAAATTCAAAGCCCAGTGATGAGAGTTAAAAGGTGCCCAGGCAGGAACCAAGCTGCCCTGCGCCTGGGATGTGAGGCCATGGTCCCCAACCCCACCAAGAGTTTCCTTTTTCTCTTACACCACCACTGCCCAGAGAGATCCCTGCTCCTCCTGCAGACTCTCGACCAATCCCTCCACACTTCCACCCTCTTTCCTCTGCAAGGACGGCACAAATCCCTTTAGCATCTCTTCCTCTTCTCATCTCATCTCCAGGAGATGCACAACCCACTCTTCTCCCAAGACACAGAGGCTTGTGCTGACAGCCATCTCAGTCCCACCCTGCTTGCTTCCATCCTTCCATTCCCCCTAAACAGCACCAAAACCATGAGCTTGGGCTCACTTTCCTCCACTCAGCCCAGCTCTGGTGGCAAGCAAGGCTGGACAGAGCCACAGCATTCCCAAGGGCTGGAGGGAGCACCTGCTCTCTGGGGCCACACACTGCCCTTCACATCACTGACAGCAAAGGGCTGTTTCCCTCCAGGAGAAGTTACATCTGAAATGCCCAATGCATACAACTCAAGCAGACTACAGTTGCAAATTAAGGGAGAAAATTAAGGTGCCAAGGCTTTGATTTGTATTCCTGTCAGCAAACTGTCAATGACATGAAAAGCTGCATTTTTTTCCCCTTACATGGCTTTTACAGAATGTTTTACTTTAAAACAGAAAACAAATATGGAGAAAAATCTTCATACTGAAGTTTGTTTAGAGTGTGTTTTCCCATCTGTCATCCCCTCTTGTAGTTAAAGGTCACCTCAACCAGAACTTCACAGATTCACTCCCAGGTCTTCTTGTGAAGTGTTAAGAGGAATGTATACCATGTAAGATCGTAAAAATACTGCCTCCCTCTAGCAGTGTGTAAGTTCTCATTTAATAACAAATACATTATTTAATCTCTCCAGTCTGATATCTAGCATATCCTATCATCATTAAAAGCCACAAGTCTCTCCCATAAAGCCGCTCTCAGTACATCTATCCTACAATTGCTAGTTTTTTGATCTTCCAATAGCTCTGTGAAGAGTCCATTGCTATAGATATCTCCATCCCAGAGGAAGCACTTTCCTTTGAGCTGCTCTGTTTCATCAAGCTATTAGATGACCTAAGTCCCTGGGAGCACCAGATTAGTGAATCTAGACTTTTGTGTGAGTGTTTTATTTCTGACATTTCACCTTCTGAGTGGTGGTTGTAGGTGAATAATTCTTCTACTCTGTCAAAATATATATTGGTTTAATTGAATGCATTTCTGCAAACAGATTCCCATGTAACACCCTACCTGCAGTGCTTCATCCAGCTCTGGGGCAGAGCATAAGAAGAACAGGGACCTGTTGGAGCAGGTCCAGAGGAGACGCATGAGGATGATCACAGGGCTGGAGCACCTCTCCATGGAGACAGGCTGAGACAGCTGGGCTTGTTCAGCCTGCAGAAGGCTTCAGGGAGACTTTGCAGCTCCTTCCAGAGCTAAATGAGGCCTATAGGAAAGAGGCAGAGAGACTTTTTACAAGAGCATGTAATCACAGGACAAGGGAGAATTGCTTTAAACTGAAAACAGACAGGTTTAGACTAGATATGAAGAAGAAATTCTTCACTTATGACAATGATGAGGTGTTGGAAGCCCAGAAAAGCTGTGGCTGCTTAAAGAAAAGCATCACTGACTGGACATGAAAGGAGCTCCACCTTCAGCTTTCAGAAGAGAGGAATATTCTACTACATATCCTCCACATCTAAAATTTAGCCAAGTTTTCTCCTCTAGTCAATGGGGGCTCAGCTCTGACACAAAAATTACCTGTGCTGTGCCTTTGTTCCCAATCATATTCATAACAAGTCTCCAAAGCCTGCCATTTGTAATCCACCCAGAACATAACAGAGATCAAATATAAATCACCCTGAATATCTGAAAATTTCTCATTTATGCATTTTTTAAGACCTCTCTGAAAACAGGACTCTAAAAATGCAGGAAATGTCACTTTAATCATGGCCAGCAGCCACATGCTATTTTCTGAACACCAAACCACAGGCAGGAAAGAAAATGTTATGTACCCCACGGTAGTGAAAATTCTCCCATCAAAATGTTGGTTTATGGTGATTCAGCTGCAGATAAGGAGATAATACATTTATTTGTTAGTATAAAGAGTGAAAAATTTATTTCCAGAAAGGATTCAAAGTATAAAAAGCATTTGCAATATAAACTCATTTTGAAAAAAGTTTTATAACCTAGTATATACACTGAAGGCTTTTATAGCTCCTCAAGTTTTTAGTGTGGAGAACACACACTGGGAACCTTTATGAGACAACACCAACAGAAATAGCTGATTAAATCATTCCCCTGTTCAAAATGCTTTTCTACAGTAAACAGTTTTACAATTGCCCTCAATTTAATTAAGCTTAATTTAATGGTTAAGCTACTGGTTAAGTTGGAGCAAGCTGGCCTTATACAGTGGCAATGCTCAGTTAATACTTTCTGTCTGGTTGCCAGGACATGGCTCCAGGGCACAGCACATTAACAGCCAGCGTGTTTCTTCTGAATTCTGTAACTACCCAACACCCTCTCCCGAACCAACCATAATCAGCTGCTTTAATACAGGACTGGTAATACTAAATCTGAGATAACAGTGTGGACATTAGGTAGAATCAGCACAGTTCAGCTACCAGTCACCAGCACCAGGACCTGTTTGCCTCAGCAGCCCAATTGCCTTTGAAATTAGCACCCTTCTCTTCTCGCCTCTACGAAATCTGGCTGGCAGGAGTTGGAAGAGTGTTGTCAGCAACGTTACAGAACAGCTGGACAGTCAAAGAGCTAAAGTATGGAGAGTCTTCAGTTATTGCAAGCATAGAGTGAGGGAAAAAATGGGTACTTTATCTTTTCAGTATCTAAATTGGAGGGGAAAGAAGGGAAGAGAGAAAAAAAAAGAATTAACTGAATTTCTCATATACATAAGATCTAGTGGAAGAGAATATCTAACTAGCTGTAACACATTTGGAATTGTCTTAATGACAGAAATGACACTGGTTATAGCTGCAACTAACTAAATAACAGATAAATCTTTATTTTTTTCTCACAAACATACATAGACTACCACAAGAAATTGCAGAATGTTAACTTACTAAAAGTTGTGACACTTTTTAATGTTTAGTTTAAGAAAATTTAACTGAGTCTTTTACACTGTTAAGGAGCTTGAATGACAAGCTGATAAAACAGAAGGAAAGAAAAATGAAACTATTCCTTAAAAAACAAGTAAACATTTACATTTATTGACATTTTGGAAAAAAAAAATTCTGCCTTGCATGTGTTCTTAAGGACAGACTACCACATAAGTAAGTGCAATTTTCGCAAGTGTAGTATGGTGACACACAGGCTATTATTTAAAAAAACCCTTCCCACTGGGATCCAGCCTGAACCTCCACCATGCCTCCTTTTACCCCAGTTCCTACCTCCAAAGAAATGTCAAGGATGAGCAGTAACTTCTGGGTCTCAGCTGAGGCTCACTCAGAGCAGGGATAACCTGTGACGAGTAAATTCCAGTATAAACCACAGCCATTTATTTGTGTAGTGACCATTTTGAAAAAAGCCAATCCTTCAACAACCTCATCAGAGAATTTCTCCCTCTTCTAAATGCATGAATTTCTCAGACTCCAAGGCTTTAGGGATAGGTTTCCTATGTCTGAGGAAAGTAAAAACTAGAGGATTCAGGCTTCTCAAAGTTTGACAGGGGTGTGAGTTGCAGTCTGTTGCTCTAGATTTTTGATTCATTTTTACAAGGATAAAATTTCACAAGAAAATTGGGAGTGAAATCAAAAAACAAATACAGAAGATTAAACACCTTTAGCTTAAAGAATTTCTGAGATGGAGGTGAATTCATTAATGGGTGGGGATGTTTGGGGGAGTGTGTTCTGCTTTCCTTAAGTAGCAGATCTGCATTCCTTAGGGGAAAAAATGGTACCCCTGTTATTTACTCCTGAAGGAGTGAATTAAAAAAAAAAAAAGGAAAAAAATGTAGTGAAATCCAGGGTATCTGCCCACCTTTTGCTGATGTAAACAGCAGCACTATAGGTGGAAAGGCTTTTTATTTTGCTTCTGGTTAGAAATACCAGCTAAAGATTATATCTCATATTTGTGTTTATCTCAGCTGATACCAGCAAGATGCTGAGTGCTGTTATAATATATTGAAATATTTTAAAAGTCACCTAAACTTCACATACATTACAACCACTCAAACCGTTCCAGTTTGGTGACTCTGAATACCCCAAATGATGTGTAACTGCAGCAAATGGCTACTAAAGATCACAATTTCCTCCCTCTCTCCCCAAGCTTCACACAACAAATTCTTTCTCCACATCACAGACCTGCCTCAGGACCCTTCCACTTCTGACACCTAGAGAGGATTTTTAGTTCCATAGGGCCTGCGTATGATAAACACTGAAAACACATTTCTGATGACTGTAAAGATACATCAATACTAGACTAAAATCATTAGAGATGTGCTGGAAATAACTGTAAGAACCCCTAGTGCCATAAATACCCAAACTGCAACCTTAAACTTACAAATAATCAGCCTTTACCAGCATGGAAATTAAGTGGTGTGAGTCACAGAGAATATTAACTACGTCCAGTAGTGTGGGTTAAAATTTTGGAGCTGTTAGTGTTGAAACAGAGTTGGTGGCTCTTTTGAAAAATTGTTTCTGTTAAAAACAACAAAAACAAAACAAAACAAAAATTTTTCGTCTTCATTTCTTTTTCAGACCCAACCACAAGGAGATGGCAGACAGCAGAGAGTTTGGAGGAAACTAGTTTTACATAAAATTATCTGAGAAAAGAATTTTATTAATTAAAACAGTGCAGAAGATGAAATCTTTACTAATTGGGGCAGTCCAAATTTTTTTCCTTTGTTCCCTGCACAGCTTATAAATATCATTATTGTACACAAAACAGACTACAGGATTCGGTCCTTAGAGCTAATACCAAGACTGTGAGGAGAGAAAACTATTTAACTTGGGGAACTAAATGTTTTGAAAAATGTGCACTTAATTAATTTTAAATCTATAATTTGAATTAAGGAATTAAGTGTCTAGTTTAAAGGGCGTGTTCTGGAATTATGAAAACACAGTACTATTCACAACTAAAAGAGAGATTGGTCAACCTTAATTTGCATGTAAAACTCAATTAATTCCTAATTATGAAACCATGACCAGTTCTTAAATAATACATTTTCTTCCACCCCCAATTCAAGTACACCCTTTTAGCATTTGTTTCTTCTGAGAAATGAATGCAAACTCCTTTCTGTTTACACTTAACAGTCACTACAAGGGTGGCTGCATTCAGACACTGCCAGTAATGAGCAGGATTTAAAACACAGGAATAAGAAAAAAATCAACTTCATCAAAACTGTGCTGTAGTTAAAACTACAAGAGAGGTCTGTACTTTGACCAGGTAATTAATATCACTGTTTGGTATGGATGAACTTAATTCCAAATTTTGTTCTATTCTGTTCCTATTTCATATTTCAATTCCTTGAAATAACTATCCCAAATACTTAGTTTGTAACTGTAGGAACTGCTGGAAACTGGTTAGCCTTTAAAAAAAGTCTGAGTTCCTCTGATTTGTCCTGTCACTGAAAAGTAATGCAGGGTGCCCCCTTGGTGAATCAACAGGCCAAACCACCACACCTGGCCCCAGGGAAATTAAAGTGAAACCACTTCAGGGACCACGTGCCCAGCTTGGTCAGCTTGCTGCAGCCACCAAAGGAGCAGGCTCAGACAGGGCAGATCAGAACACTCATGCCATTTTTATGAGGATTGATTTACCAGATTGAGAGACCAAATCCAATTACACTGAATCTGAAGAGCGTCCTCCCTCTGCTTTATTGACACAGTTGTTTAAATTTAAATTATAGTTTTAGAAATTATTCTTGAACAGTAAAATTCTGTCTTTCATTTTAATATAATTAAGAGATAATGTCAATGGAACAGAACCTTGCCAGGAGATAATGAGCTCATGCTGAAAGACAAATATTAAGGTGAAAAAAGCATTTAGTGAAATCATATTTTTTAATCCAGTAATTGAAATTCCTGCTATATCAACTGATTAGTGTCTAAGTACAACAGACCAACAGGCTGCTGAGGTGACAAAGCTGGTACCATAAATGTTTGTCGATCCCCGTTCTCACTGTCTTTGGAGATTGTTTGTAGCAGCCAGGAATAATGGGTTCCTCCATCCTGATGGAACGTTGTTCCTTTGCACATGGAGGAATCCTTTAGGAGACTCCCTTGAGGAAACCTGGCAAATATCAATAAAAGATCTCTTAGCTCAGTGCTCACCATTGTTCCTCTTGCAGGGCCAGTTCTCCTGCAGCATCTGATGCACAACGCTGTCTGTTCAATATCAGCAGGATATTTTTTAATATCCTGGTGGAAGAAAGACTCCAAGACCTACCAGTATCACAGAAAATCAGGTCTTTACATTGAATATTCAGTTTCTGTCATAAAGGACCCAGCAGATTATAGAAAGCAATGATTCATTCCTCTATCTTCAGCCTCTTGTGCATAGCTTGCAACGGCAATATCTGCTTCTCAACTTATCAAACCTGTGGTCAAAGCAGTGTTTTGGCAGGTGCATTCTTAGGTACCATATCCAGGTATTTTTGATAAAATTGGTCATGGTTTTAAGAAAAGCGATGTGAAAAAGCCACAAAGGAAGTCATCTTTCAGTCTCATCTTTCATCTTTCACTACGTGTATATAGTGGGTCCTAAGTATTGTCCACATTTAGGCAGGCACAAGATAGCCTAAAACACTGAAGACTAACGCCAACTAAAAAAATTTTAGAAAGAAACAAAATTGTATTAAAAGCAAACTGAGACCAGTAAGAAAAAAAAAATGTTTAAAGCGTAATGCATGAAATGTAACTACAAAAGTAGAACTAAACAGCATTGGCATTTTGTTGTCTAAGATACCCACAAAGGCAGAAGAAAAAATTTTCAATTTGGCAGCGGTACACAAAATGGGAGCATACCATAATATGACCAAGGGCACAAACTAGAATTGGTCTTGGATGAGTTACATGCAAAGTGAATATTTAGTAGGCATTAATAGCATTGCCCTGCTTGGCAATACACTACAGCTCAGGTGCTTGGAGTTTAGGAAAAGTGTTTAAAATATTAGAAGAAATACAGAGAGGCGATAGAGGAATTAGAGGGTAAGATGTGTGAGGAGAGACTTCGGGAGCTAAACTTACATAGTCTCAAAGAGAGAAGACTCAGGGGGCCTCAATCACAGTCTATAAATACCTTCAAGGTAATAATATAAATGAAGGAAGGGAATTCTCCAGTCTCAGAAGATAGCAGGACAAGGAGCAATGGCCTGGAGCTAAGGAAGCAGGAGCGCGGGGTGGGTTCCAGGGAACAGTTCCTCACTCTGGCCTCCGCTGTGCCGGATGAATCCACTGCAGGGAGGAGGAATTGCTGTCCTTCCCCCGGCTCGCGGGCTCATTGCCCACACACACGCACAGCGGCTCTCCATGTATCCGAGACTGCTGCAATCAGCCAAAGCCCCCCAAGCTGTGCAGCTCCGAGCTGTACATCAGCACGGACACAGACACACGTGCTGAGGGCTCCTGCTGTGTGCGTGGACTCAGCTCTGCTCACAAACACCGAGTGATTCCAGAGTGAAGGCTTCCATTAACCTGGCACCACTGCCGTCAGCAGAGGAGGGACGCTGTGTTTCTCCACCGCTGTATTCCACTACCCTGGGATGTTTCTGGTCTTAGAGTACTGTCACAAAGTTTGGTCTTGCACATTATGCAAAGGGTGGACAAAGCTCAAATCACAATATTAGTAAATGTGGTGGTTTTACTTCCATTTATCCACTTGGTTTGGTGGAGAACAAAAACTCACAACATTGCACTAGTCAAACAGAATGAGACCTTGTGCCACTTGTCTACTCCAGGGATATATCCATGTCCTCAAATAGCAAAAACTTCCCTTCTCTGTTTTTTCAGCAAAATCTTTTTGCCAGGAGAAAAGACTGTCCCAAGATTTTCATCTTTTGCGCTAGTTCATAACCAAATCCCAGTTTCAGTTTCTCTGGCTATTTTCTTATCCTTCAATCTACCTGAAATTGTGAGGGTGGCAATTAAAAAGCCACAAAGGAAAGGAAAAAAAAAAAAAAATAAAAAAAAAAAATAAAAAAAAAGACTGTGAATTCTGCAGCTGCAGACAAGCACCTGCATCCAGCAGAAGCCAAAGCACTGAGAATGAGAAAGGAGTATGAGAACGAGAAAGTGATTGAGACACTTGAAGTCTGACATGGCTGGTGGCAGAAGAATACAAGCAAAGCACAGTGAAAAATAATCATAGCAGCTGTCTCAAATACTATGTAAAGGGTTCAAACCAGAAGAGTAAATGGACATACCTCTTACTCCAGCGACCCACAAAGAAGAGTCACTGTTGTTCTTGTACATTAAAGGATGGCTTCCCAAAAAAAAAAATCAGCTAATCAGCTCCTCTTCCAGGGACAAGAAGAAATAAAGCTACTTCACTTTATAGAAAAACCCTTTGGGTTTTACTGCTGTCCTCATGTAACACTTAAACACAGAACAAAACAAAGGCTCTGACACTTCATGACATCTTGACTTTCCAATCCGTGTTTGTTGCCCTTGCTCTGATCACAGGGAAGGATTTCAAGCAAAGCGATGTGATGTGTATGCTGAAGGCACTAAGAATAATAATTTTATTTGACAAGCATTTCTCTGGTTCAGGAAACGCCATCACTCCTGCATCAAGCTCCCCATCTACCAAGCTAGCATGTTGGCTGGGTGCCAGAGGCATCCAGGTTGCAGCTACCACATCATGGTTTTCTACAGAACCAGATCACCCACCTGTAACTTGGTAAGATACATTCCTCCTTAAATTGACAGTTGAAAAAGGTCAGGAAAAGCTTTGGGTTTGTATCAAGCTGGCTTTTCAAGCCTCTCTATATTTTCTAATTCAGTATGTCCTGAAATTGTACTTTATATTTGCAACCTTGCTGGGAGCTTGCATCTTGCCTCAGCCCAAAAGCCATCATGCCTGTTAGCGCAGATTTATGTTTGAAACCACCTAAGCTGTTATTAACATCAGACAACTTAATTACAGTTGGACACTTCACATATGGTGCTTGGCACCTCTAGAAACAACAGACCTCTCAGCAGGGCACTGACATACTTGTAAAATCTGCATAGACAGACTATCCTGAAATGGTACCTGTGAAAGACTCATTGCCTTGTTAAACACATTCACCTCCTTCCAAAACGAAGTCAGAAGAGTACTCCTGTACAGAGATCTATTAGTTTTAAAAGGTGGTGTTTGTGCTACTGTATCTCCCAAGTAAATACTGTTGTTATAAAAAAAAATGTTTGAGCTGTTGTTAGGACAGATATGTTTGTGGGTTTCAAAAACATACAAAGCAGTATCAGCTCCAGTGAGGGCTTCTCAACTCATATTTGCATCTGTGAATTACAACTTAAATGTACTAAAGCATATATTTGTGTAAGCTACCATACCACATATTGACTGAAAGGCTAGGCAGCTTTGTAAATACACACTGAAAAAATTATCTGTCTTATTTGTATGTTGTCAAGAGACTGGAACTACTTCTGGGTACATAAGATACATTTTTAAAACTATCTAATTATGTACAGTATTTAACTTGAAAGACCTGTAGCCATTTTGGCCTCTTAGGAAAAAGAGCATACATGTTTTATAACTCTAAAATAATGATTTCTAATGGAATATTAGAAAGTATTGCAGCCTTAAAAATCACACAGTCCAAATTAGTCTACATCAAGCAAGGCATACATAGCACCTATAAGAGTTTAGTTGGTGACACTAGTTTGCACTGTGAATTAGTTTTGTAGTAGCAATTCTTTTCCCATAACTTTGTTCTCTTATAAAGGTAGCAAGTAAAGCAAAATAATTTTAGCTTAATATATTCAAAAGCAGTGGAAGAAAATCTCTGTGCTGATATCTATCAGAACACAGTATCAATGACCACAGTTAACATTTACACTCAGCAAGCTCCAGAGTTTTCAATACACACAGAACACATAACTCAGTAGTAGCTCTTAACAAAGGGCAATTTTATTTCTTCCACATACCAACCACTGCACATGTGTCTGTCTTAAATGGTTGTTCTGGCAAAAAAGATAGCAAGAAAACAAGCATTTTAAGGTGAAAAACATTGACCCAGCATTAGAGTACTTTGTTTTATTATTATACAATCCTGCTTCCTAACAGCAGGGATCCAGAGGCTACTGAGTGATGCAAACTGACACAGAACTATGTCACTGTCCTTTGATATCCATTTCTATCCATCCTCCTCCTTGGAGTGGTATCCTCTGTGTATCCAGATTGGATTTTTATTTAACACATTTTTAAATCGGCATTTATAGTCAGAGGCTATCTGTGTCTACTTTCTACAGTGCAGGGCACATTTCTGAAAAATGTGGGGCAAAAGGAAAAAAAAAAGAGAGGAACAAAATGGGGGGAAAGGGAGACACAGAGAAAAAGAATATGGCCCAGTAAGTACTGAGGGAATCTCAAGCTCTGGAGAGATGCGTTCAACTCTCTGCTCTGCCAAATTCCCTGCATAATGCGAGGAAATCAATTAGTACCTTATCTGTGAAATGGGGATACTCAATTACACACAAGGGGATTATGAAACTAAATAAATAGTCACAAATTTCAAGTGATTTAGTCAGTATAGAAGTAAAAGACAAACAGTACCAAAAGAGAAACATGTTAAGATTTCTATTCTACACACATACGCACAACAAAATTATTCCAGTGCTTCTTCCCACCGCAACAGAAACAAACTTCTCTACACCAGTTTCAACCAGCATTTCCAGTAGCCCAGCGAGCAGCTCTCCCATTGGGTCCCAAATGGCCTGCACCTCCAGAATGGGTATCAGCCCCAACCAGTTTGAACATGGGTAAGAGTAGCTTCCCCACACAAGAAGCTCCAGCAATGTTTCCTTCCTTCCCAAGAAAGAAATGGGAGAGAAGCTGTCCTCACTTCAGCTTCCTAGGCATGAACAAGCCTGCATCTCCAGCTCATGAAGGCTGGATGATTTCCTCTGAAAGCGTTTGCAGTGAAGACAAATTTCACCGAAGATCGCAATCTGACCTGGAGAATTACTGAGATGCAGGTCTGACTATTGTCTCTGTACAAGTAGAACATCTCAAAGATTTATAGTGAAAAAAGTAGGTATAACGGGTGTCATTAACAACTCATGAGCTCCTCACTGAGCACACAGTGTCACATGAGCTGCTGTGTTTAGCTTCTGGAGCTAGGCTGGGAACCAACCCACACAGAGCCATGTGCTGCTGCTGGCAAATGATCTTTTAATGGCAGCAGCTATATGGGGTTGCTTCCACTCAGCTACTTCATTCCAAGATGGTGATTAATGATAATGAGAAATTATTACAACTATTGGAAGTATTAGTAAATATTCCTACTGCTTGGTATTATAAATCTAGAGAAGTCTTTGATGTCAAACCACATAATGTACACCATGCACTTAATTTTAAATTTGATAACTTGAATTTTGGGAGCAAATTCAGCACTACTGGAAGAAGAACCCTTTAATTCTTTAGAATGCCATAACAGTATTTAAGTTATCAATGAAGGAACTTTAAACAGGTGATACAGTACTATCTTAACAATAAAAATAGTCAAGGATTGCTGCAGTGGGCCAATTTCTTTCAAGCAATTTTTGTCCCCTTGTTCTGTCATTCCCCCTTTGATGGCAGAAGCACACCTATATTTCCAGTGACAGCTTTTAAAATCTTCGAAACATTGAAAAACTTAGGTTAGAATAGAACCCTAAATAACATCTAGTAGGAGACAAAAAGTAAGCACATGAGCTCCTGTAAAGATTAAACTAAACACTACAAACCAACCGCTTTCTCAACCCTTGCCAACTCATGAATTTTAGGGAGGCACAGAGAAGACCTGGCCTGGTCAGTGCTGCTTCCTGCTGCAGCAGAGCCATGGAGAGAGCACCGGCCCTGTGCTTGCCCAGCCTCTGCTCACACCCTGTGCTCTGGGGGCACACGTGGGATGCAGGGAGAACACTTTCCAGATGGCTGAAAATTGTTTCCCTTAATAGTGTTGTCACCGTGGTCTTAAATCTAAAGAGCCTCTACACAGGACTTTTACTGGCCAAGAAAGGTCATTTATTAGAAAGAAAGCAAGGAATTATGTTTTGATGTTTGTAGGGTTTTTGAGTTTTTTTTTAAAGAAGGTGCCAAATACTGTTGACAAAATGTTTTCCTTTTTATTTGTGGGGAGTTTTTCTTTTTCCTTTTTTTTTTCAGTGAGCTAGTAAATCTTCCAGGCTTTTGGTTTCTTTAGTAATCTAACTAGTCATATTAAAATAATATAAAAATATAGACCAGTATTTTTGAGCACAAATAATTCAATCCAGTCATATTAATAGGTTACCTTTTTCTCCAAATACTGCTGAGCATGCCGTAGGCAGTCATCAACTTGAAATTATTTTTATTAAAGAAGGATGTGTGTGCCTACAGCACACAACTCGAGAAATGTTTCTAATGAGGAATATGAAACCATTTAGTGACAACTATGTTTGAAAAGGCAAAGCAAAAATTAAAAACCGTTTGCAAGCCACTTTATTACATTTTCTTGAATGCAGATATCTGGACCTATCTCAGGGCAATATTAACACTGCTAGAGTCAACAACAACACTACTCTCTCAATACCTAGTATGACTCTAAGAGCTTAAATTCTCTCAACTGGCATTTGCTGTCATTAGATCAGCTTTTAATTATCTCAAGTTATGACAACATATTAAATGAATTCACATCTCTTTCGAGGCTTGAAAGAAACCCATGTTTTGATTGCTCTGTTATTTTAAGAGTGATTACCTCTCAGTCCATTACTACAGGGCTCTGTAATCATTCCTTTAATCAGAAGAAGCTGATAAACGATGTATTTGGAAAACACTATTTTTACAAACTAAATTTTCAACAGGCTTTCAAACTATAATAATTATTGCAAAAGGACAACATCCATTTCGACCAGGATATGACATAATTAGCCAAAATTTGAAATACTTTTTATAAGATTGTTGTCTATTTACCCTATGCATTTAAAAATAATAATTCTTGAAATTGTAACAAATTTGAAATCAGAAAAATGTTTATAAACTTGTTTATACTTCTTTTTCCCTCCATAAAAAATCCAAACAAAACAACAACAACCACCATCAAAAACATATGGGCTTGTGGAAATTTTCAATTTCAACAAAACTCATATTTTCCCACATAATATGGTTTTGATGAAAATCATCTGGCAGCGAACAATTCGGAAAAGCTAGGGAGTACACAAGGATAAACAGCCAAATTTAGCCATTCCTCTGTATGCAGTGCTGAATAATTTGTCTAAGTTTTTATAAACTCATTCTGGTCATACTCAAAATCCTCAAAGCCAAAGACTTACTCTATGTGAAGGTGCTTTATTCAAACTTCAGTGGCCACTATAAGCCATCAGTGAGGCTGTTTCTGGTCTGTTAATGCTTCTGTCATATTTCCATGGTTCTCAAAAATCATATTCGATCAAAGGATAATTTCTCCTGCCTGGAAGATAACACAGTGATTCAAGTTTAAATATTTTTTATAAGGTTTCCCAAACCACACCTTCCCTCTCCCTCAGTCCAGTTCTTTTCCTGCTTACATAACACCCATCATTTAATTGGTTATATATCCCTTAGACTTGATTGCACGCACCCTACTACTACCCCCCATAAAATTACTTTAAATACATGGCAGTTTCCCCTGCGAAGCAAAGTTAATTCCTTCTGTCCTCCTTCCTCTTCTACTTCCAAATTTTCTCCTGGTGATGGGTTGCAACCACCTGGTGTTTCACAGCTCTTTGCTTCTACAAAGAGCAGCTCCAACTTCCACTGCTGTCAATTACTGATTCAAAGGCAAACTAAAACTTAACATACCACTGATGCATTTACTTAAGTCTAAACCAGAAGTGGTCAACCAGGAGAGACACTGGTGTTATTTTTATTTTTAGACCTAAAAACTTAATGAAAAGCAGCTGTGACTACACAGTTGTAACCACCACAATTAACAGTTCATAAGCAATTCCATTATATGAAGAACACAGAAAAACTTCAATTTTCATTGCAATTGTGTTGGGTTTGCAAGGCAAGGTCAAAAGAGAACAGTAAATACTGACATGGAAACTAGTCTCTCTGAGAAATGCTGAGTACTGCAGTGTGAAATCATTTCACTCAGCCTAGTCAGAATTGAAATCACAGCTTCCACAGCCCTCCAGCAAAGTGGGAAAAGGGTTAAGTTTACACAATTTGTACAGTGCAGGAAGGTAGTGCTGAAGGGAAAAGAAGGATCTTATAAAATCCCCATACACAAAGCTTCATGAAACAGCTTCTCTGCAGAGATTCACAGCAAATTCACAGTACCAGACAGCATTAAATGGACTAAATATTAGTTCAAGTGGGGGAGTGAAAGCTGTAACTGAACCTTAACTTAGCCATAACTCCATTTCTCGGCCTTTTAAGATGTTCTCAAACAGAAAACCCCTTGCATGTTTTTCAGAAGAACACTGTGCACTGGAAGAGGTCCTCAAATTGGTGCCATAATTAATAGGAAAAGCTGAAAGCCATGCTGGCCACTAACAAAATTTAGAAAAGAAGAATGTGATTTAGCAAGAGCTAACAGAACTGTAATGGAAGATCTAAAAAAAGAGCAGTTGGCCCATTACTGATTAAGATTGTATGCCCAGCAGATTTCCCAAACTTTTTATACTGAACTCAAGCATACAACATCCATTTCCTTTTTGCTACAGGAATTCAGCCACACTTCCCCCTCTGTAGTTCTCTCTAAAACATCGGGAGTAAACACAACAGAAAACTCTGAATGTCCAGGCTCAGAAAAAAGGATGCCACACTGAAAAAAGCAAACCCACAAGTGCAATGTTAACTTACACCTGGTGAAAGAGACACAGTAGACCAACAGCCCCATTCAGGAGAGGAAGGACCCACAGCACTCGCCTTTCATCCCAGTGTTGAGTTCAGGCACTCCCTGACTCGTATGACAACAGAACAAACTGCTTACAAACACTGGAGCACTCGTAATAAACTTACCAGTTGCATTTATGAAAACACAAAATAAAATAGTTTTACATTAGGTAGCATTAAAACCAATGTGGGTCATACAAAGCTGTGTAGGATGTATAGAGCTATAAATATCTGAACTTGAAGAAGGATATGAAAACATGTGTATTTTGAGAAATGAATAAGAATTAAACCTCTACCAGTGGAATAATAAAAAACTGAAACTGATTATTTTGGATGCTTAATCTCAACTCATCTCTTTGTGCAGCTACAGAAGCTGGAGCACAGGAACTCCTAAACCTCACACACCTGAAGTTTGTTCCTGTATCCATTCCAGCCTTGCTCATCTACTGGTTTAAGATAGGAATGGGCTGACCTCGCTGAGCTGGCAGGCTGCTCTCCAAAACCTGTCTACAGAGAGAGTGCCTGGTTTTAGTCTACAAGCAAGAAAATGCCTTTGGGGCCTAACTCAGCCTGGTGTGGGTGTATGCCAGGGGTCACAGTGGGCTCATGGTGCCACCCAGCAGTCCCCTTTGTCCAGGCTACCCCAGCAGTTCTGGCTGGCTCAGCCCACTGCAGCCATGGGTCACCTCCTGGGCACTGCACCTCCCCGAGCTTTTGCTGTGCTGGGGAGTCCGTGCAAGGACGGGAACCAAAATGTTTATCAAACCCACCCCTGGAGTCACAGCAAAGCACACGCTGCTCAGACAGCCCTAAACCCTCGAACATCACTACCAGCCTTGAATGCAAATCAACCTTGACCAACACCAGAGCAGAAATATCATGGAAATGCCCAATTTGAATTTCATACACATACAGGCTGTTGGGGCTTTCTTTCTAATTATTCTCCTTGTTCTCATTAGCTGGTGCACTGCTACTACCTTGCACAACAAAACCATAGGAGCTTGTGATAATTAAGTATTTTCCAGGAAGTATTTGATTCCACAAACAAAAGCTAATTCAATACTGTTTTTCTAAGCTAAAGAAACTGTTGATGCTAATTTTAATCTGAGACGTGGAAAAGTTAGAACACCACGAGCATTTGCATTAAAATTCAATTTTCACAAAGGACAAAAACCAGAACCTGTACAAACTTTAAAAAAAATCTTTTTTCATTCTTTATTTAGATAGAGTGATTAGTTTGTGCTGCAGAGTTGAGTATTTTAAAGAAGTGTCATAATTAGATTGCACCTAGATGGATATATGTAATTTATATAGTTAAGGCCTTGATCTTTTGCAAAGAGTTTCAGAGTTTTTTGTGCAGCTTTTCCCTGCAGTTAAAACTTCGGTTGTTTCTTTACATCACCAGCAGATGGGGCTCCCTTATAGCTGAAATCACTGGACATTACACAATTTTATATTACAGACACAAATTATGTTGTACACACACATATTTCTACTGCATGCACTTTCATTTTCACGGTATATTTACACACTTTTCATCTCATGAGAAAAATCTATATTTTTAATTAACTGACACAACTGGTTATGGATTTTTACCATTATTTTTAATAACTGCATTAATCTCAGATCTACTTTTACATTGTAAACCCCGTTTAGATCAAGTTGATAGTAACAAGAAGAGGAGATCTATTGCTAGATAATTAGAGTTACAGGTTTGTGGGAGCTGTGATGGGGACTCTCTCATTGCATGCCTTAGAATCACAGACTGCTTTAAAGCCAGCTGCATCCATTTCCAGTGTAATCAACAGCAGCAAAATCAAATGCAATATTTTTAGGCAGTGCTTCAATCTATTAGGAAAACTCTAATATTGTTTTGATATACCAACATCCTCCCCCCCCCCATTTTATTTTTTTTAAGGTCAAAAAAGGAGGAGTGAAACCTCTCGCTGTATAGCCTGGAAATTCAGTCAGGGAAATGCCCTATTTTTATCACCTACTTTCTCTCTTTCTGAAGGCTTTCCTCGCTACATTATTTTCTCCCCCCTTCCCAGTTATACATGAGCAGTAATTCCCCTAGAAAATAACTGAGCTTCCATTTTAGCTATTCAAATTTCTCAGGACGGATTTTGTGAGTGCAGAAGGGCTTTAGCCTGCTCTCTCAGTCCAAGTAAGCAGCACTGGGAACTCTCTGGTTGATGTCAATCAGAAACATACTGTGCTCAGGTTAAGCAGCAGCAGGGACCCTCAACTGCCTATTTGATAGAAAGATTCCATAATGGAAGACAAATAAAGGAGAAAAGAATTGCAAAATGCAAGAGAATGACTTTGAGTCCATCAAATGCTCACCACCACAGTGGCGAGAAAATAAAACTAAAATTGAAAGAAATGCAAATCTATTTTGTTATTCATGGTTTAGAGACATAGACAATATATTTAAAAAATTCTGTGACTTCATCTTTGAAGACTCCAGGGGGCTTATCAGACCTGGCTTCTGCACAGGCTAATCCTAATTCTGCATTAAAAACTGTGTCTCAAACAAGAGCACCTCACTACATGGTTTGGCAGCACCCATTTGATTTACATGGTGCCTACCGCTGTTGTGCTCCATCAATATTTTTCAACAAAGATAATCACAAGAGTATCTTTTCAGACTGTGAATTTTCAGAGAGCAATTGATTAGCTCTCAAGCCTCATCAGATTTTAAATAAGACCTGTATGCAGAAAAGAGTTTTCACACATCACCAAAACACAGTGACAAAAGTCAGCCCAAAATAACAATGTTGTGATTCCAGTTAAATTCTCTAAATGGCTGCCTGGACTGAAAATCCCTCAGTCCTAAGACAGGACTCAATAGAAACACACAGTTTGCAAAACATGTCACTTGTTAAGGAGTCTGAAAAGCTAATACTGCAAATAATTAAGTATTTTTAAAATATTAGCCTGCTTCTGCAGTATTTCCTTTTAGTGGATGCTGAATTTAACCCTGATATTTTGAATTTAATTTCACACTAGTGTACTTCTGAAATAATCTCTAAAACTCTTAACTATGAAAAGCAATTTAAGACTTTGTGGTGATGCTTCCTATTTTCTGCCTTTCACTAAACATTGTTAGAGTTGCCACGCTTTAACATATTTTTATTTCCTTCTTGGTCCTGAAGAGACTTTTCTGCCTGCTGACATAGGAGAGAGGTGAAGCAGTCTGCCTGGGCAGCTGCTGGTCCCGTAGCACAGGCCATGCCTACAGGTGGGACTGCACAGCCCCAAGGAGCAGGAACAGGAGCACAGCAGCCCCAAACCACCAGGGAGAGGACACAGACTACTAAACAGGCACAGCCCGTCTCAAACATCACCCACTCTCAGTCTTGGGCTGCAGCTACAGCTGAGCTGAGGGATAAAAATGGAAAATGAGAAACAAAACTCCAGAGGGACAAAAGAAGGGAACTAAGGTCTGATCATCCAAAAAATAAGAGAAAGAGGGAAGAAAAGGATTTACCTCCTGTTTAGCCATGTCTCCCAGAAGGCTGAAGAAGTGAACACAGCTACTTTCACACAAAGAGAAAACAAGAGCAATGAAGTGCTGAAACTTGTGTGAACAAGTAACAGACATCATCACCATGTACAGTGCTGAAAGATATTCAGAAATTTCAAGTCACTGGGATTGCACTTGCTTTTCAGATGTTTATATGAACCAATCCCACTTTTCCAAATCTTCCAGGTTCTTCCACTATATGACCAATACCTGGTTTTGTAGGGTAATGTTTGTGCTAACACTGAGTCACAAATATTCTGTTTCTCCCAAGAAATCCAGGGTAAGGCACAAAATTATTTTAAATGAGAAACGTGACCAAAAGTTCCTGTATAATTCCTTGAGAAGCCAATTTCCATCACATTTCAACTCAACATAGGCAGGTGGTTAAAAAAGCTTAACAATGGCTATCTCTTTCACTGGTAACACCATTTTAATTAATGCATTGTTATTAGAATGGAGAAAACCAAAGTTATTTTGCAGCCAGTACAGCAACAGATAGAGAAAGCTGAACACAATCAGTATTGAATATTCAAAACTGAGACTAGCACCAAACACCTGCTACTGAGCTACTTGAGAAGTTGGATGAATTCACTCCACTGAACACCTTCGATACGTAGCCCATTTGATTTACTTCTGACTTCAACTACTGAATCCAGCAGCAGAAGTATTTTAATTTTTCTTTTATGCTCCAGACTGGCACAAAACAGACCCAAAAGGTACATCTTTGAAATGTAGCTTTTGTGTGTTACTAGAATATGCCTATCTGGTCATCAGATCAAATTGCTCCCAATTTTCATGATATACATCATAAGCATGTTTTCCAGCTTTTTCATGCTGATTCTATTGGTTCCTTAACAATACGAACAATCTCCTATGAACAATCATAACCACTGCATACAATGCAATCTGTCATAAATTTTTGTATCACATACGCATGACCAAAACATTATTTCTGTCTCTGAAGGCTGAAGAGTCTTTGTAGACCTGGTGAGATCCAGACAGCCCCACCTGTGGCTTTCAGAGTAAGGCTTGTGACTCAAATGCATCTAAAAAATGTGTTGTCTTCTTCTGAGACAGCCCTTTGGTAAGGTGGCCACCAGGAAAATGTTAAAACACTGCTGCAATATTTCTACATTGCATTCATAATTTGGCAGTTAAAGCTTTGACATATATCCTCATTCTTGTGGCTCCAAAGTGCAGAAGAGTTTTGGCACATCAACTAAACTTTAGTAGACTGACCTTGAACATTCATTTATTCTTACAGTACACCAGCAGCTATAGAGGAACATTTAAACATAAAGCCCTTCCTCAAAGAACTTCCATTTGAATACTTGACAAGACCATGACGAGCAGTAGGAAGGCAGAGGGATCCACACTGAGAAAAGGAACAGTCACTGTAATAGGATCACAAAACAAGTTCACTTAGCAAGGGTACAGTTTGCAGGTTTGTGAGCTTTCCAAGAACTAATTGCTGCTCTTGTGGGTGAAAAAAATAAAACTGAACACTTAACCGTTTGAAATGGAGCTGAATAAATGTGGAGGAAGAAATAATGTTTGATGCAAAGTGTGAAAAGAGAAAGGTCTCAAGGCTCATATAATTTACAGAGGAGGCAAACAAGAATTGACAGGTCACAGAGACAGGCCAAGGCAGAAATGTAAACAGTTCTGGAGAAGCAAGAACAAGCTCCAGCATTTCTCTTGAAGCAGAATCTGAAAGGGTGAGAAAAAAAAAGGTAGAAAGTTAATTTCAAGACAACATAATAAAATATTAAAAAGGCAAGTACTGAAATGTGGCATTTGTACTGAACACACTTGGTTGTCAATGCAAATGCCATTAAGTTTAACATTTTAGTTTGAACAGATGCTTAATTGTATGCACTTAATGAACCATCATAAACCAGGAAGATTCCTGATATGGTTGTAAGCAATGTGTTACACTGCATAATCGCAGGGACACATACAGGAATCTCAGCCTGATTACAGCGAATGGGGTATAGCAGTCACAAATAACCAGGGCTGATAAGGCCCTGATTTTTAAAAAGCCTTCAAAACTTTAAGCAGGCTATGTAATTTTGTCTGGAAATAACAGCAAAGGTCCTACAGTTCAGAAGGCAGCACTGGCCTTCACCAAGGCAAGAAATGGGCCCTGTGTTACCAGGAGTAGTTATGGCACAGCAGAGTGGTGCAGAAAAAGTAGTAACCCTACAAAGAATTCTCTAATGATGAAGAAATTCTTTTTATCTGTCCCTTTCACAATGTGAGTCATAAAAAAGGCTAATGACACTTAAAAAGAGAACTAGAAGATTCGCAGACAAATACCCCTTATCACGGATTATATCAAATTCTTTTCATTTACAGAAGAAATTGGCAGCACAAAACTCTTTCATTACTGTAAAGTGTTCTTAGTGTCCTCTGAAAATTTCACATTCAAATGTAATGACAAAAAGTATGCACTTTGGTTTTATCCATTTTACATACTTATCACTATCAACTTTTGGAACCGTTTGTTAAGCTAAGATCATATCTAAAGTAAAAAATTTAATGGCTCCGAGGCTTATGTCATTATGGAATGAAGAACAAGAAGAGGCTTATGTCATTATGGACATAGCCTTTATCTGCAATGGCCCTTTCAGTAGGAAGCCATCAAGCAGCTAAACACAGTCAAGGAAGGTATTTTAAATGGGTGGAAGGAAAAACAAGAAAGCAAATAGCTGCTGTAAACAAGAAAATAATGAAAAACAAAATCAGCAGCTATCAGTGTATGAAAACATAGGTACTTAAAAGTATCAGGGGACTTGAGGTTCTGTGCATCACAATACCATTAATCTCTGTGAACAAGATGTTAATGAAGTTTCAAGGGCAAGGGATGAGTGTAGATATCTCCAGATTTTCTTTCCCAAAGTTGTTAGCACGGGTGAAATCAAAACCTGTTCCAGAAGTTCTTGCCATGGCACAGACAGAAGGACATCTGCCTGCTCTGCCCCTCCCTTGTGCACAGCCCCCGTATCCCAGCCCTGCTTGTCCTCTGCACGTTTCTCCACAGGCAGGAGCCTCCACGTATGGCTCTGCTCAGGTGCTTTGTGAGGGACAGGTCTCAGCAGCCAGCCGGGAGGAGAGAGAGTGCAGGGACACCAAACACAGAAGTCCCAAAGGCTCCACAGGCCTTCATGTGGAGAACTGGTGGGCTCTGCTCAGCACCCCTTCTCCTTCCTCTGCTAAAGGACAGGCCACGGCAGGACTCCCAGTTCTGGGGCAGGAACAAGCACAGGGAGCCAACACAGGTTTCCAGGACCAGCTGCTATTACTTGGTGTCACCTAGAAGCTGTTGTGGTATCAATATATTGCAAATTGCTGCATGAGGATATTACACAGAATCTCTGGGCTCCATCAGCAAGACCTTGATTTTTCCAGCCTCTGGAAAATACAGAAAGTATTAGATTTATATTGTGAACACAAACACATTATGAATAACTACATTAATTATCTGAAGAGAAGTTAATCGAAAGGTTACACGCTACACTACACTCTCACTGACATAGTTTAGTTTTTATGTGCAATAGGCATACAAAACAAATCCGCAGCTCCCACACCAAACAGCCAGAAATCCAGGACTCTAAACACAAGACTGCTGAAGTAAGATAATTTCTCATACTTGAGGTTCAGCACCTGTGCATTTTCTGAAATCTTCTATTCTTTTTTTTGTCTTTTTTTTTTCTTTTTTTCAATCCATCTATGGAAACACAGTCTGTCAAAGGACTATTGATCTATATGTACACCCCTCCTCCCACTTAAATGAGCTGCAAGGGGGAGCTGGGGTGCCTGTTAAACCTAAACCACTTACATCTATTTAAAGGCAGCTTGTGACACGCACTTGAAGAAGGGCTGCTCTGCATGTTCCCCGGCCCGCGGCTCCTTGATGCTCCCGGCCATGCTGCAGGAGGCATCCAATCAGAGCGGCTGCCACTGAGGCCAGGGAGGCGGCCGGGAGTTTGATTTTCTATTCCAGCGACAGTGCAGGGGCTGTAAGGCAGCGAGTGTGTACGGCACGAATAATGAGTTGTACTAATTCACAGAAATTCACTTTTTTTCCTGTCACACACTGCTCCTTTTTCTATAGACCAAGACTTTGAAAGTTCATTTTTATGTGTCGTTTACTTCCCCAGGGTGCAGAGGCTGCTAAAAATATCACCATTTCTTCTCCTCTGATAACAGATTATTTATGCAAAGGCAGAATAAGTATTCTTGACATACTGGAAGACTCCCCCTGCTCCCCACAACTACCCCCAGCTAAGGCAGTTTTAAATGATACCATCATGAAATACAGCAAAGGTCAATATTGTCAGCTAAAGCTCAACACTGAACGCGAATCTTCCGAACTCGGGATGCTGGAAGGCTTGTTAAAGGAAGAAAATTATTTTGCAGTTGTACAGGACATTTGATGTGAAAGCATGAAGGGAACATGACTGGGACAATGAGGTTTCTGTAACCAGTTACCCCATTCAACCCCAAAGAAAATGAAGTAAGATCTGTATGGTGTAGAAATACAGCAGCAATTAAACCAGGCAGAAATATATGTGGGGGAAATCCTGACAACTGGCATCAAGAGGTTAACTCTTCTTTTCTTTTTAATCAGTAACTAGTTCTGTCATCTTTTGGTTCAGTGCAAAATCTCCCCAGAGAAGCGCCTCCATTCTTTGAATGTCCATAAGGCAATTAGGTTTTACATTTTTAAAACTGAAGGGTTTTACAGGATGAGCCAATTTATATGTTTCCATAATAAGAAAAGACTCAGGGCTACTGAAGTATCTATTTCAAAATGGCTTAGGTGGTACATTATTGAATCCTATAAAGCCAAGGGGCTTCCAGGTCCCAGAGTCTTTAACAGTCATTTTGAAAGAACTACCTGGGCAGAATACAGAACATCTTCATTTTTGGAAAGCTGTAAAGCAGCTATTTGCTATTTGGAGTTCCTTCAACATGGGCAGTACAGAGTACTGTGAAGAGAGGCCCTGTGAAGATGAGATCTTCTGTTTGGAAGGGTGCTCCCACAGCACTGGGTGGTTATATTTCTTTGCTCAAGAGCTTTTTTAATAAATAAATGCTGGTCGAGTCCCAGTCATAAAAAGCAACTGGGTGGATATAGCTGTGAGCAAAAATGGGTGATAGCTTTCAAACTGGAAGAGTGTAACAGCTCTATCTACCAATTAAAGCCATTCAGTGAACAAATCTGATGATTAACTGGATATGTAATTAAGCCTTTATTATTAGTCTAATTGGATGGTTAGGGGAATTATTAAAGCTGTTAAGATTCTGTGTAGCAAGCTGACTGTGCAGTACAGGCAATATGAGATTCAGCTCATTACAAGCAAGGCCAAATGAACATATTTGAGTGGAAATTTGAGACAGCTGCATCCAAGTCTTTCAAAACAAACCCAAACAAACCTTAAAGTCATGAGTTCAGCTCAGCAGAGAGAAATATAATGCCCCACTCAAAGATGCATGGCAACAAGCCAAGCACAGACCCATTTTCAGGAGAATAAGGAGGAGATCTTCTGTTGTGACACCGGCTAAGGCATCTTCCCTTCCCTCAACTCCCATTCCCATCATTCCTAACACCAAGAAAAGGAGGAAGCTTTGCAACAGAGGCATCTGAGCAGCCAGGCAGCTGGAACACAACTCCTGAAGTGTTATGAGAAACAGATGACTGTTGATGCCTCAAGGAACTAGGTGCTCCAAAATCTGGCCTTGGGAACTTAAAAGAGTAAGAGGGAAGGAATGTGCAGAGCACTGCAGAGCAAAACACTGAGACTTCTGTGAGCATGTCATCCATGCTCCTCCTGTCCCGGGTCAAAGTCTGCACTCAGCAATAGGAACATACTGAACAGAGAGTTGAGAGCCAGGCCTTTCGTGTATCTTACCAACAGCAAAAGTCTCATCCTTGCCTATCCTTACAAAAAAAATCAATAACAAAGAAACTAAAAAGGAAATTGCCAGGCTCACCTGGTGACTGTGAAGTCTCATCTCCTTTGGCTGGCACAGGTTGTGCCAAGGGAAGCCCCTCAGTCCTGTGTGTCAGCAGCTCAAACACACAGCACAATCCTAAAGACAACAGAGATATGGACACCTCTTCTGCTTGCAATCACGTCAGTGGAGAACCCAGCACCCCGCTCCAGTTGCAATCAAACTGTTTTAAACCTGGCAAAAGCAAGATGACACATGATCACAACGCTGTTGCACGCATCCAGAATATATCTAACTCTCTGTGGAAATCGGTGATAGATCTGATATGCCTGAACACTCTGGATAAGATAAATCTTGTAAGTGACTGTAAAAATTATACAAAATGCTACAGAACTCACAGTGTGTGTTTTGAGTCTGATTTAAGTCCTTCTCTTCCCCGGTATGAGCTACACACTATTACTGCTATGAACAAATTTCATTCAGGGGTAGCTTCTTCAACTCAAAACTGTATAACAAATACTATTCTGTGTGACAAAGCCTGGTATGGACCAGGCACCCACCTCCCATTAAATAAACATAATGAAGTGAAAGAAAACAACACATGATTCTATTAATCCAAAAACTTGTTTTCCAGAATAACACAAAGAAACTAAAATATAAAATAAAGCCATAAATAAAGTAGCATAAAGAGCATATACTATTATTAATAGTCAAAATCTACAGATTCTGTTTTATCTATAAATGTGAGATTGGTTTTTTGCTAGTAAAGATCTCTTAAACCAAAATAAAATAGTAATGTGTAAATAATTTAAAATAAAAGGGCATGTTAGATATAAAAAACAACAAAATTTCAGTTTCCCTTTGCTACAAAAAATTGTATGGCTGAAGATCTTAAAAGAAAATGCCTTCTCTTGTCTGTTAAATCACACCACTTTCTACTTACAGATGTCAAAACGTTTCCTTATTCTTTAGAGTATTATGTCAATGTTTAATTAATAACCAAATAAATTAAAGAAATAATTTCACAATTTGAAATAATTTACTTCATGGATTTAAAAATACCCTAAGAACTAAAATCTAAAGATTTTCTCAAAAACTCTGTTGTAATATGAGTTTTTGTATTCAATTTGATATAAACATAATTAGATCTTCCACTTTGAAACCAGAACCCTGTGATGAAAGAAAATGGGGAAATAAGGAGTTCTTTAGAGAAAGGCACTTAGTCACAGAAATAAACATTAACAGAACACATATTAGAAAAGACCTTGGTGTAACTGCAATTAGAGCAAATCAAGAGAATGTGCTTGCAGGACAACATGCATAGAGCATTGTTTAAACAGAGAAAAACCCTAAAGCATCTCATACAGTCAACTAAATAACATGACACATAAAGCTCTTCAAAGTTATGTTCCCCTTGTTCTCGTAAGAACCTGGTGCACACAAAAGAGGTGGAAAGACCACACTGCACACAGTCTTAAACAGGGGAGAGCTCATCTGGGCCAGATCTCCAGATGTACCTTGTGTTACCAATTTTCCCAGAAAACATTGGGAAAATATCCCCTCCAAGTTACTGCAATGTTTCAACTTTATTTATTTTTCCAGTAGTTAAACATTCCATGGTTATAAAATCCTTTGAAGTTTATACAAAATAAGCAATAGACTTGTGTGAAAACCACTGTCAAATGTTAATTATAAGCAGGCACTGAGCTTTTCCACAAACAAAATTGTTTGTAGTTCTTTTAGGGTCTGACAGGAAAATTGTAGGGTGATGAAAACCAGTTGGTAGCTCATAATCCTTTATTCCAAAAACTGGGTGTGCCTATCTGTACTGGTGTGTCTTCATAGACCACAGGGCCTCTGTTCACAGCAAACTGCCAAAATTGAACCTTAAATAGCTCAAAGAAAAACACCATATTGTAGAATGAAAAAAAAAAACCAACCAAAAAACCCAAAACCAACAAACTGACCAACCCCACTAACATTTACATTTTGGGGATAATTCATCGTCTCTGGGTTGGGGTGTTTCTGAGGTCAGCCTTCCAGGACACTTAAGCAAATAGGAAGACTTCCATATATTTTCAGAAGTTGCCACATAAACCTCATGAGAATTAAAAAAAAAAAAAAATCCAAGATCATTGGAAGAAGAAAATACCACTGGTATAAAGATAACATTGCAACTTATTGAATTTACTGCAACATCCTTCAAGAAAAAGGTGAATCAAACCCACTATTTCACTTCTTTCTTCTACTAGAAGAAAGATGAAGACCTGAAGACCGTTCATCAAAGTAGGCTACTTAATTTTAAAAGAGAGAAAAATCCTACCAAAAATATTGCAAAACAAGAAACTTTGAGTATCATCAGGAGTTTTTTCCAAGAATCATCCTCCTCTGTAATACAGAGCACACAAAACATTTGTTTAACAGCAGAAGCCACCTCTTGGCATCCCGGCTCAGAAAGGCTCTGCAGTGTCTGGTTTGGGGACAAGCTCACACTCTCCAGGACAGCCAGGGCTCACAGGCAGGGACAGCTGTGTGCTCCCAGACAGCATTCTGCACTGGGCTGCTGTAAGCAGCACCTACACATCACAGACAAGGCTGGGTGAGTTTCTTCTGCCCCTCTATCCAACAGTCTATAAGGGACTGAGACTACTTAGCAAACAACAGGTTAAGTTATTCTATCATCACATTTAGGAAGCGAGGATTCAAAATTCCATTGTGCATATTTTGGCTTAAACCTGATTTGCAGTATTACACAAAATCTTCCTGAAGTGGAAAATAATTGCATAAAAAATAATATCATATCTTCAATGAGTTAATAAAATTTAATTCTCAACAGAGTCTCTAAAAATACATTCAGTGATGCAAATATCCATGGCAAATAAAGCATACAGAACAAAAATTTCTAAGGCTGTGCAAAATCTTAGGCAGGGTATAGGGCCAGCTGAAGAATGCCATTCATTAAAAAATATGTATGAAAATTCCCTGTCCCAAAGGCTTCTCATAGCACTTCTAATTTTATTGAAGTTAAAAGAGATTTCATTCATTTCAAGTTTTGGAAGAAAGCTGTAGTTGGAAGAACTGCCTTAAGAGAAAAAAAAAGCAAATATTTTAAAAACCTATCTTCATCCATTCATACTACTTCTAATTCATCTCTTTCCACACAGGAACCTTGGAAAATCCAAGAACAAAGGGTGACATCCTTCCACTGTATATTGTTCTGCTTTGCTTCCTACATATACATATGGTCTTTGACTGATTCCAAACCTGCTCCTTCAATTATTCCCAAGAATGACTAATTTCAAAGTTTTGCTGTAATGCTTTGAGAACTACATTAAATGTCTTTTTCAAGACATTTTTGCCTGTATTTTTTCCTTTACACTGCAAGGACAGCATCGGTCATTATTGTCAGATATATAGGGCTCAAAAATAGAAGTATCTCAAGTACACAAAGTTATTTCATCAATGCACACGGTTTCTGATTTTCTGCAAAGTCTGACCTGCACAGTGTGATACAGAAAGAGGTATTAATATTTGAATTCCAAAATGACAAAACGAGACCTGTCTAAATGAAATCCTCTCTTTGGTAACAATGTTTTGAGAGTATAAAAAACAGGATTAATATTGGGAAATTTTGTCACTTGGTATGCAAGAGCAAGGCATTCCTCAAAAAAGCCTTCCTTAAAACCATCAAAGAGTTTAACCAGGGAAAAAGTAAATTTTCCTTCTCTGTTAATTTTATGTGCTTGACTAGTAGGCTACTAGACCTTTTTGTATTTGGAAATCACTACTTGCAGCAATAAAAGCATAAATCTTAGAGAGCTACAGAAAGGCTGAATGAGACACAATAACCTAACAAGTATCCTGAGGCACTGAAGCTCTGGGACACTGATGAGAGCTGCTTCCAAGCTCATACCCTTTATACAGCCCAGTCTCTGTGCAGGACAGATGTCAGATTTCCCAGCTTCTTATTCTTCCCCAAAAAGCATGAGAAAGTAGGCAGTGAGAAAATAAAATCAAGCCTTAAACAGGAATGCACAATTCTTAAAACACCTTAAAAACTGTAGACAAAATTGATTTTTTTATAAAAGAGCAGAATTACAAAAGAAGAAATGTGAATTATTCATAAATTTTAGGTGTTCCTCAAATACGTTTAGGGTACTGCTTCCCCCTACGCTCATAAAAATAGGTAGCAATCACTGTAGTGAAAGATGAAAATACAACTACTGAAATAAAATTATGTTGTTGAGACAGTAATAGACCCATAGAACATTCTTCACATAAGGGAGAAGCTTCTTCAAGACATGTGAATGGGTGAATGATGTGCTATAAAAATCCTAGAAGGCCATAGTCAATAGGAAACACATCTACAAGCAACATTCAGCTTGAGCTTCTATTAGCTGGAGTTTGGAAACAATTGAGAACTGCTGTGTAGACAATACCATCTACGATTTCGAGTGCAGAACCTTTCAGCTCACAAGAAATGACTGCTGGTACATACCAACATAGGGAAGCTACTCAGAAAAGTGTCAGTGCTCAGGATATCCAAGAGTCTCTCATAAAATGAAAACAGATGTGGAATTACTAAAAATCCAGATATGGCTTCTAAGCATTAGATTTGTACATAAATTTGTATCATCACATGTACCACTAACTCATCCTGGAACCCTGAATTAGTGGTCCTTGCCTTAGATACCTCCTGGGAGTTGTGACCTACATTGGCAGGAGCAGCAAAACCTCCTGATGTCATGTGTCTGCTGGTAGCTGAAAAAGCTCTTATATCCCTAAAATCGAGGCAACCAGAGTAAGACTGAAGAGGGATATGACAACCCAACCAGCTTAGAGAAATTTTGCAGAGGAGAAACTGAAAAACCTTTTCCAAAATAGCACAATTGAATGCTGGGTGTTGTGGGAAGCTCAAGGTAGCGTTTTCTAGCACACCTCTGGTTTGACTATGTCATTCTTATCCCACCCTCTGCATCGAGCACGCTTCCCAATAATTTTCTTCTCAGGATGAACTCTGGGAGTAATTATACCTCACCCTTACTTTCCAGTGCCTTCATTGACTAAAGCTAGAGAAATCTCTGCCCTTGTCTCTCTTCTGTATCAGTTTTACACCCCAAGAGCATCTGATGGCCATTCCTGCAAGAACGTGTCAGTGGAAGCTCTGAAGAGAGCACATTATTAATTAGACCAAGCCATAGTAACCCTCTGGAACACATTTCAAGAATTTTGGCCAAACCTTTTCAGCTCTGACTTGCCATCTCTTAATTCAAACATTCAGCCAATATGTCAGAGATTGAAAACCAGTCTTTAAGAAGAGATGTGTACTGAAAAGTTTCTGTTCTGCAGTGTGGGGTGAATACTTAGGAAGAGTTGTTGGAATAGCTATAATTCTGGCATCAGGTAACAGTTTCTGCTTTGCAGGCATGGATTTGTAAATCATGTGTTTATTGCAGCTGTTACTGACATGTGAACAAGAGCTCTCAGGATAAACACTTTTGTAGGAGTGTGGTCTTCAAGCCTTTTACTGTGAAAGAAAGACCTTGCAAGGTCAACTGTAGAGCAAGGGCAAAACCAGCAGCTCCATGCAGAGGCATAAAGCTGCAGTATGAGTGGTTCACATGCAGGACTCCAAGGAAACTCTGAAAACAGCGGGTCAAAGGAGAAAAGGGAGGAAGCATTACAGCATCAGCTGGGTCATGGTCTTAGCAGCTGAGCAGCAAGAGATACGTGAGGACTGCTGCGAATGAGAGGGGAAAAAAAAAACCACAACAAAACACACAAAAAACAAGCTTTCTGTCAGCTCTTGAATATGGTCTCCAACCCATCAGTGGCTTGTGACTGATTTTTAAAGAAGGGGCTAAATGTGCTTAGCAACCACATGAACCAAACATTGCACTGAAAGGTCAAGAAAAATAGCATAAAAATAATAATCTAAATGTAAAGGGCAAATTCTCACTTGTGGTTTTTCTGCTGAACAGACCTACCCCTTAATCAAAGCAGTTCAAATAAACGTACAGATTAGCCTCGATTACCCAGGCTCAAGTCATTTGAAATTCCGGGATAACCAGGATATACTACCTTACTTATTCACTGAAACTATTTTTTACTAAGAAATATATTTTCCTTAAAGATTTTAAGAAATCTAGTACGCAAAGACAAAACAGAAGTTGGGGATATCCTGCAGTGTTTAGCAATTATATTACTCAATAGGTCTACATAATGATTTCCACATCTGTGTCCATGTGCTTAGAGAAAGGCAGTGAAGGGCAGAACTGTTGTGATGTGAGAAACACACCCAAGGCCAAACACAGGACCCAGGTCTCCTGACTTTCAGTGCAGTGTTGCATAGATCACGGCTGAGCTGTGCAAGGGAGGACAAAGTCTTCCAGAGAGCACAGAAGAAGCTGGGTCCCAGCACAGGACAAGAGCAGCACCTTGTCCTGCGTGAGGTAGCGCGGGGCCGTGGGCTCAGGGCTGTGCTGGCACACTGTGCTGATTTGGGACTGGATCTACACAGCACCACACACACACACAGAGCTGGGAGCCCTCCCCACCCACGCTGCACCAAACCACACGGACAGTCCCACCTCCTTGCTGCCCAACAGAGCCACTGCCTGCACTGCTGACACAGACACAGCAGTCATTAGCCACGGGCAGCACTCACAACACGAAACAAGCACCCCTAAGAGTCTCCATTTGGAAATGGAGCTAAACAGGTTAATTTTCAATAAATTACAAAGTAATTCATCATTCTTGATAACTTCAACACTCACTTATTAGTTCAGCAACACTTACAGCAGATATTTCAATCCACACAGAGCTTTATGCCCTGTAAATTTATTTTTTTAGGTGTTGGGTCATCTTCCTCCCTAGCCTTTGAGTTTAAACAGCTTAAATGCAGCTGTTAATCGTCTCCCTTGATGAAGTTAATGAGTACATCACACCTTCATCTGAATCCTACCTATTGGGAAGGAATCCAAAACAGCACCTAATTTAAGGCTGCCAGCGTAAATTGGCAGACTTACAGTACCAGATTTGGGACTCATGTTAAATTTCATGTTTCAGCCTATGTATTCAACCTTTGCATCTTCATGTTCTTACTTAATTTTTGCTACACAATTATCTGTGCAGATATGAACTATCTGAATAAATCTGCAAGGCTCCTTCCACACACAGAATTATATTCCTCCTAAACCTCTGTCCTTTCCAGGGATAACTTAAACCATTTATATAATTTATCCTTACTTCTTAATCCAAAAATACCTGACTTCTGATTACACGTTTACTTGTGAGCTCAGAAAGCAAATAGTCCTTTCAGAAGAGTCTGAAAATACTAAATAAACATGTGCTTTTTTGAAAATTCAGAAACAGTGTTAAGGAATTTAAATTCACATGGAAGTACATAATTCATTTCATTGTAACATTAGGGCTAAATAAAAATTTAAATTGTTGGCATTACGAAGCATGTATAAAAGATGTATATTAATCACATATCACAGCAGCTTGATTCTCAATTATAACTTAATAGCCATATTAAAAGAGGGGGTTTATCACACAGGTAAACAAAAATCAGTTTTGAAACCATAATCTGTAAACATAAACACACACAAATGCACAGAAAGCTGTCTATGGTGTGACCCAAATGATTGCTGTTTGGGTGGGAGGGCCAGTGAGGATGTTTTGACAGGCAAGACACACATTGTTTGCTTGCATAAACCTCACATAGTACAGTCATGGCCCTCATATCTGTTAACACATTTCATTTGGTGACAGGAATGGGCACATATTTGTAACAAACAGATTTGGAAGCCCTGGGGCTTTTTGTTTATTTATAAATCTTTTTACATGAGGATGGAATTCCTCAAACATATAATGTTCATACAACTTAACAGATTCATATGTAGGATTTTGATGACCTGATTAAGTGCCAGAGCTCACATACAAACACAGACACAACCAAAATGAAGATAAGGCAGATTCTTTTGTCAAAGAGGTATTTGAGATTAATGGCAAGCTGACAGACAGAATGGGTTCCACTGCACAGAGGCAATTACTGCAGTAGGTAAAGCAAGTGATAAAGATTTATTTAGTACAAGGCTGATATTCATTAATCTCTTTAAACCCCATGTTAAGGTTGTTTAAAGAACTGTAGTTCTTCTCTGGAAAGGTCTGTTGAATCTATGACAGAAAAGGCAGACCTGCATAAATGCAGTGCAGATCTCCACGGACTATGACATTTCTATACCTCCACAGGGAGGCAAGTATTTTAGATTAGTTTGGTTAGCACTGCAGATGCAGCATGCTGATTTACTAAACTCTGATGCAAGTTCCAAAAATAATTAGCTTATCAAAGATCCACTTTCCTTCCTCTCTTTTATTAGTGTGCTAAATATGGCATTGTTGCAAGGAAATAATTTCATGAGTATTCAAACACTAAGCACAGACTTGTCAAAACTGAATCCTTTTTAAAAAGAGTTCATTTTCAGTGTTCTCTTCTTTTGAAAGATATTCATATTACACGACTATCTAAACAAATGTCATTCAGATGTGTAACTCCTTCCATGCTATTAGGAAAAAAAAGGAATCAGTAAGTGTTTCTGAAAGTCAAGTTATTTTATTGATCCAACATCATCAGAGCCAGCAACAAAACAAACAATTAAACGGACACATGGTTCACAAGCTTTTCATGAACCAGCTTTGAGGTGCCACGTAAGAAACTTGTTGAATGGAAAAGAAGCTACAATTTTGTACTTCAGTGGTAAATTTTCATTGTTACAGATATTCATTTAGGAGGGCCTTTTTTTTTCCCCAAGGAAAAAATATCATTTTGATTTGTCATACAGAAAATACTCCCTTTGAAATAGGTTAGTTCCTTCAGTGTGTGAGCAAGACTTGTTTCTCAACACATGAGTAAGAAAGCATATTGTTTCAAAAACCACGGTCAAGGTTCCCAGTTACTACTGGCATGCATATAAATAATCAGCAAGACACCCACTGCCCCTCCTAATTTTTTATCTTCAGAAAGCATATTAAAATGATTTATTTCTAGCCTGCTACTCATAGCGAATGCAAGTCAACCTCTCCTTACCTTGCCAGTGACAGGGATATCAACAGAACCCCAGGTACCAACTCCCTAGTGAACTGTGCCTGGGGCAAAATCAGCTGCAATAATTCCAGCAACTGGAAATAAAAAGGAATGTTAACAGTAGAAGCTAATCCAGCACACATTGAAGTTACATCAACGGCTTACACTATGTAGCAGACAAAAATAAAAATCACCAGTTCTAAATGCAAAAATATATTCTATGAGACCACACAAAAACAGTGAAACACATTTTAATCAATTTCAATTAGAAGGTATTTCAAGCCTGTATTAAAACTTTCTTAAACTAGTAGAATCATGCAGAAATGGAATTATAAAAAACAGATTTGCACATAAAAGGAAAGCAAGTCAGCAGGTGCCATCTTCATTTCAATAGTAATATATTAAACATTTTTTTGTTATGGCTTTTTTGTGGTATTTTTTCAATAAATTTTCATACTGTAGGGTTGCTCAACCCAAGTTAGCCCAAAAATAATGGGGTTGGCCCACTGTCCTCTGGCATTTTTTCACCCACACACTTCCTTATTTTTCCCTCCTCTCTCTCTCTATGTGGCCTCTACAGCTTTGTATCTTCATTGAAATGCCTTCCAGAAATGCCTTTGTGCTGACAGAGTTGCCTTTTCCAAAAGAGCAAAATTCTCCAGAGACTGGGGTTTCCCGATCTGAATGCTTAATTTCATATTCCAGCCCAGCAAGGGCAAGGATTCAAAAATACTGGATCAGGTGATCAGACTACAAGGGCTAGTTATGTTGAAATATTCCCTTATTTTTCAATGCTATTTCAATATTAACATCTATCAAAATATTTTTGAAGAGCTGTGTTAACATTTCATAAGGCTAATATCCAGTCTATCAGTAACAAACTACAACACTTAAATCATAAAACAAGGAAGCCTCATTGAAACACCAACACTTCTGCCTTCCCAAAACCAAACCCAAAATCTGCTCACTTTGCCTATCAAACAGCAGCAAATACTTAGTAATCACCAACTTCTTTTGTCCCAGTTATTATTTGCTTTCCTTTCTCTGGCTATAAGGTAAACAAACTACTTTTTTAATATATAAAATTATAAAAACACACACACAAAAAAAAGCCAAACAAAAAACTCAAACAAAAAAATAAACCTAAATCACTTTGCTCTGAACTTAAAGGGAAAAAAGTCTTTGCATCAAATACATCACACCAGTGTTACAGATAAATTTCATTGCAACTTCAGATTGCATTCAGCTTGGAGTAGTTCTAATCATGATTTTTTTCCTCAAGTCCTCTCTGCTGATTCTCATATTTGAATGGTGTCTTTATTAGTATCCAGGCCAAAATCTAGAAACCAATTTATCTGGCTGAACCAGACTTACATTAAAGAACTATTAGGTCTTTAATGTCCAAAATACTTCCTCCTCTTTTGGGTTATTTCTTAAGTGCTCAAGTGTGGAATATTTCCACAGAAGGAGAATTCTGTCTTTCATGTCCTCTATCTTCAATTTCAAACTGTCTCCAATAAAATCATCATATAAATGTAATTTCATAAACTAATTTTATGAAAATCAGTTAATTTCATAAAATAACTTTGTACTATGGGATTGTTACTAATTCACAAAATGTTATTGTCTGTAATGTGCTTGTCAGTAACAATCAATGCACATAAAATTTTCAGTCATCATTAATTTCTAACAAACAATATAAAACCAAGTTTCCTAGACAGTAAGTTACCGATCTGTATGACTTGAGTCTTTTTCCTGCCTTTTCAATACCAATCACAAAGCCCCTTTATTACCTGAAATATCTCCAGTATCATAATTGAGTAAAAGTAAAAACATCAAGGCCAAAGAAAACCAAAATTAAAACAAAACCAAAACTCAAAATCTTCCCTACCTGATTTTTTTTAACACCAACACCAAATAAAAACCCCAAAAGAAGGTATTTTGCCCTTCACTAATGCTTTCACCATCTGGTATGAACAGATAGATATGCCAACATTGCATCTGTCAGCATTGCATCCTCTCCTGACAGACATTCTCCCCAACACCTCAGCACCAACGGGTTTGTCCTTGCAAAGGAATGTGGGAAGGCTCTCTTTGGTTCAGGACAGATGGGTTCCATAGCAAAGGTGGTGAAAGGGATTGCCATGGAATGCACACAGCCAGTATGGCTTTGCTCTCTTCAGAGCTGTAAGACACACAAATGAGATGGTGGAAAGCAGCTGCAGGCCTGGGGAAGCAGCTCCTGACGTCTCTGGGCATTTCCTCCCCTCAGCTGAGCACAGCCCTTGTCCCCGAGCCCAGGGGCTGCTGGTGCAGGGCTCAGCCAGGGGGTGCACAGCAAGGCCAAAGGGGCACCGCAGGTGCTGGGGGAGAGCAATGCTCGAGCCTGGCTGAGAGGGCAGAAGGACTCTGCATGTGAGCTGGCTGCACGCAGGTACAGAGCAAAGAGCACAACCAGGACATTGCTTCTTGTCCTGTCACTGGAGACCAGCAAAAAGGGCCTTGCCCTGATTTCTTCACACCCTTCCTGAAGGTACATTGATAAAATCCCCTGAAATCTCTTCTCCAGTCACCTCTTCCTCCAGATTTCCTCTGGGAATAGATGGCACAAAGACAATGCCTTAATCATCCTTGTGGCCCTTCACTGGACTCCGTCCAGCAGCTCCATCTCCCTCTTGCCTACACTACTGGCTAACACAAGAAGAGGAGAATTCATGATGCTGGAAAAGTTGTTACAACAATTTAAACCGTGGTCATATTACTCATAAAAGGTGAAATCACCTGTGAATTTATTCATATTCATCAAGTGCTTGCCAAACCACAGCACCAGACAATCATTTTTTCTGTGTGAACCAAATCATTTACAGAAAAGCTATTTTAAACGCTGCTTATAAGAATTTCCAATATTTTCATGTCCCAATACCTCTCAAGTCAGGCTCCCTCAGTGCCCTTAGTCAAATGATATCAGCCTCAGAATGAGAGAAAGATTTTAACAAATACATTTTAGAAATCTCAAAGTGATTAAAGTAGTTTTTCTATGCATAGTAATGAGGTGGTTTTCAGGTTTGCTCTTAAAGGGCTCAAAGCAAGTTTGAAGATGTGATCTCAGAGCTAAAAGGGACATGCTCACTGGAAAGCTGGTAGTGCCCCTTTACATTATTATGCAGAGGTCTAATGTTTCCGACAGACTGGATTTTAAAATACCTGGCATTAATCTCATCATTATGACTAAAACTGACCTAGACTTCAGGCCAAGGTAGTTAGAAATTTCTAGTTAGAAATTCCACTTAGGAAAAGTGGAAAATATTTACTAGAAAAGGGGTTTTAAAAAGACCAAATAAAATTTATTCATTTAAAGTCAGAACTGAAGGTTAAGAATCATTCTAAACAACAACAGCAAAGTCATCTCTCACTAAAGACACCAAAAGTATTTGAGAGTCATTTTTCCATGTGGCTGTGCAATTAGCACTATTTGTCTGCTACACAGGTGTTAAGAATTATGCTAGAGAGAGGTATCACTTTGCAACTGTGTCTAAAATATGCTCAGTCCAAAAATTCAAAGGAATTGCAAAAATTCTGGTTGCTTAGAATTAGCTATACCTTCTTGGTAGAATTTTTGGTATCCTATATTTAAAATGGATTTCTTGAAAATGCTGAAAAACTGAAATAAGAAAAACCAAAAAAATAAAAATTTAAAAGATCCTAAAAAACCAGGACAACCACAGGCTTTTAGGTCTAGCTGTCAAGGTCAACTGATATCATTAGACTTACATGAATGAGTTACAGTAGGGAAATCATGTTAGGAAATATGGGTCAAGTCATCATGCAGTAATAAAGCTGTTACCTCCAGACTCAGGTTTTGAAATATTCTTTAAAATCTGTCATGGTTTAGCATGTCTAATATTACAGTCATAATTGAAAAATGAAGTATTCCAATGTCTATAAAGGGCCACTTAAATATTTGTTTTGATATTTTAAAGAAAAAGCCCAAATAAACAAAAACAGCCCTCCTCCCTCAAAAAAATCCCAACATACANATAGTGTAGAGCTGGACTGGTAAGATCATTGCAATAAAAATACAAAGACTAAACAGAGAAAAATAATAAATCCCATGTAATTAGGAATTACAATGCCAAAATTCAGACAAGGTGGCAAAGTGACATGATCAAGTAGATAGAGCATTAAATCTAGGGCACTCTGTTACTACCATCACAAGCTCAGTCTAAAAATTAGGTTGCAACATTCTCAAATGTATATTCTCATTTACAGTTTAGGGAGGCATTTTCAAAGCACTCTGTATTGGCATAACTACTCCCACTGAAGTCACAAGGACCTTAACAATTGATTTCTAAGGAAGCGGGGTTAGGCTGAGCCCTTTTGAAATCCCACTGTAAATGATTTACATGGAGAGAATCGGAGCTCGTATGGCATCCTTAGGATTATAAGCACCTCCAAGGGCCTGAAAAAAAATGAATGATTAGATACAATGTGCTCAGTACACACCGAGCAAGAGCTCACAGAAACCCTTGGACATTCAAACCTGCTTAGCTAAGAAGAAAGCGTGCAGACAAACTACCCCCCATTTTTAATAACTGCTGCTCACATGAGCAAACTGGTAGTTAAAGATTATCAAAAGACAGCTACAGAGGGACAGCCAAGAGCTCTATACACGATCCCCACAGATCTTCATTCCCTCCTGCCTCTTCCCAGCTCAAACACGCCTTGGTCCCCCTTGAAAATTCAGGTTTTCGCTTCTTTTGTCCCCTCTCAGCCCTGCATGGGGTGGACAGAGCAGAACTGCCTGCAGAGGCAGAGCAGGGGACAGGCAGACAGCCCTGGAAGGAGGAGAGGACAGGACAAAACATGCTCGTGCCCCGTATTGCCTGCCACAGCGTGGGTTTACAGCCCTAGCTCAAATGTACACAAAGATCCTGGGTTCTCCAAAATTAGGTATCAGAAATGCTGCCATCATTTCAGTGAATCACAGCAATTAGCTGAGTAGGTTTACCTATTTTTTGTACGATTTTATTTTTGTACTTTTAAAGACATATTAAATGCAAGATTTTTTTCCAAGTTTACTGAGTACACACAGGAGTGTTTCATATCTTGCTCAAATTTAGGCCCTGAAATAGTAGTTTGATCTCTTTTTCAGAGGCTAAATACTGTGGAAGCCATTTAAATGAATAATGCATTTTTTTAATGGAACAGAAAAGTAATATAAGTGGGGCATGTTAATTCCCAGGCATGCGAAATTTATTGTCACTTAGGTGCCCACTGGGAATAATTTATGCATCCTCGATTAAGAAAATATTTTTAATTTGAATTTGCATATTTTACTCATTACAACTAACCTTGACACAGTCCTTTTTCATGGTGCCATGCCCTTAGGTGGGAGTTTACAAAATGTCCACTTACCAGGCAAAAATAATGGAACAAAGGTGCACACTTGTTTTCTAAGGAGAAAAATAATGTGTATCTGGACAATAAACATCCTTGGCTTGCAATGCTCTTTGCCTTTGTGTACTACAATTAAAACCGGGTTAGAATTTATTCTTCTTTCTTTAAAGAAGACATGTTTTCAATACCTTGAAATCAAGCTAATGCAAGGATAGCATGGTAAATTCCAGCAGAAAACGACAACTTTAAAAAAAAAAAAATCTGAAAATCACAAGGATCAAGTAGAGAGAAAAAAAAACACCTGGCAATAAAACTAATCTCTCCATCATCTGCCATTACAACAGCACACACACACCAGTGAACAGTTTATGGAAAAGCATTCAGTCTTCACAGCTTTCTTCTGACAGGTCAGCAACTGTGAAGTTCTAAGACTTATGAAACCAGATTTTAAAAGTGTTTCTATTAAACCACAGTCAAAGTCATTCTTAAAACTCTTGTGTCTAAAACTTTCAGAAGCACTTAATAATAATTAAAAAAAAAAAAGTCCCAAAAAAGGCACCTTTCCCTTCCCCATCTGGGCTCTGCTCCTCTCCAGGTGAGAACACTGCTTCAGGATGTTTTCTGGGAAGTAAGGACATCTGATTTCAAACATGCAAGGAGGTCCTGTGCATCCACAAGCATTCCTGAATTATCTCACATAGTGGCATCCACACAGCTTTCTAAAAGAAATTAGCCCTATTTTAAACACCACAATGAAAAAAAAAAAAAAGTACGAAAAAAACTGCCTGGAAGAGGAGATGAAATTCCTGGCCACCTGCAAGTTCACAAATTCACATTATAAATGTTTTTTTTACTATGATTTCCTCACAGAAAGAGGCTATAATTTAAAATCTGGTATGTTCTTAGCACTAGATCAAATGTATTATAATTTTACAGGCTTACAGAATAATTGTGTAGACTGAAATGAAGCTCTGCAACTGACATCATTTATCAGATCTTCACTCTTAAGAAAACCTGTCAGTTTAACAGCTTATTTCATGGAGGGCTGAAGATTTCAGAGCTCATTTCAAGAAACACGGCTGAAATGTCATGTAGGTTTCAAATACGATTGAATTCATCTTGATTACCAGAAGGTGTTGGCATTGTGTTGGTTACAGGGTGAATGCTAGAACACCATTTAATTTCCAGGCTGCAATCAGACCCATGCTGGTGTACTCCAGTGAACACAAGACCCCACCACAGCTGCTACAGATGAGCCTGTCATTTACTGAGCCAGATTACAGGAGTCAGGACTGACTCCCAGCAAATTAACTAGAACCTCACACACACCTCATGCAATACATTTAAAAACAAAGTTGAAGAGCATGTTTTAGAGGTGTCTGAGAATTACTTAAAGAGCACACGCTGGCCCTGCTAAGGTGCTGTAGTTACATAGCCATAGCGTGACTCAGAAAACCCTCTTTACTGTCCTTTCAGCTGTATTCTTACAACTACAACTTGTGTGAACTGCAGCTAGCCCAAAACTTTCTCTTAACCTCCTGTCTAGGTTTTGAAAAGACAGGCGCCTGCCAAGGAAGGCAGGAGCTTCTCTTGGAATAGAAAATGCAAACCCCCTCCCTCTAAATTATTTAAAGGGGCTCTCAGACAAAGATATGAGGATAAGAATAAACAGTTCTTTAATATGTATAAACAAAATAAAATAAAACAAAAACCAACCAACTACAACCTAATAGGAAAATTAGAACAAGATGCAGCATTAAA
>VXBU01011522.1:939425-1046925 GCA_013400315.1 Bombycilla garrulus
AGGGAGTTATCTATGACTCATGGGGCAAGGTGTTAATGGCCCATTAACAGGAGATGGTCCGGGGGAGGAGGTAAGGAAAACACTGCCCCTCCTGGTTTCAACAGTTTATGAAGATAGAGACAGAATACAGACCTAGAATGTTTTTACATTGTAACCTAGGACACCTCCCCATAGGCCACATCTCTCTGAATTAATTTTGTACTGAAGTTCATGAACAGCAGTGTTTCCTGCAGTGCTGGGTCAGTTGCACAGATCCCAAAAGGACTTGTGTGGCACAGAGGGACTTCTGCTGAGTCTGAGCCTAACTATCCTAGAACCACAGAACGGTGTGGGTTTGAAAGGACCGTAAAGCACATCCAGTTCTCCCCCCTGCCACAGCCAGGGACACCTTCCACTGTCCCAGGATGCTCCAAGCCCCATCCAGCCTGGCCTTGGACACTTACAAGGATGGGGCAGCCACAGCTTCTCTGGGCGACCTGTGCCGAGGCCTCATGGCCCCCACAGGGGAGAATTCCTTCCCAATGTCTAATCAATTCACCTCAATACATCCAGCCAAGCTAACTATAAAGATCAGAATGGCAAAGCCAGGGGCCTGTATTAGAGGCAAACATCTGCTTCTTCGGCAGGACAACTTTAACTGAAATACGACAGTCCCTTGGGAATATCTCTGCTTGAACTACAGGTTCTCAGTTGCAGTTTAGGAACTAAAAAGCTCAGCAGAGTTAATTGGCTGTTTAGAGGTGGAAGTATGGAGCAAAATGTTTTTTTGTTTCTTGTTCGCAACAGTAGAGATGGTGTAAAGGCCTTATTTGTGTGTATGTGTGTATGGTTTATACTACATTGCTGCAGTTCAAAGCTTGCTTTGCTTATCCATAGAAATTTTCAGTTTCCTGTAAAACATACCTAGCCAGGATTTCTTGTTACATTTGTAATAAATTATTAAAACAGAATAATGGAATAGATATTATATGTACTACCAAGCCATTTATAAAGGAAAAAGAAGCCAGGTCAAAACAAGAAAATAGTTCATATGGAATCAAAGGCATCTCTGCTTTAACCTGACAGGTTCCCCACACTGCAGAAGGATAACTGCTGGTATGTCACGAGGCACACCTGAGATAGCAGGGAGTGAAAAAAGTGACTAAAAGAGGGTGTGATAATCAAATACTGTCCTTAAAAGGAATATGCCTAAATAAATGGATATCCCTATACCTGCTATGCACAAAGCCACCCTTAGGAGTGCAGTGCAGAGTTTAAAGCAACCATTTTCTCAATAAAAACTCACATATTACACCACCTCTGCTCAAGGGTGAACATATGTTCCCTTCTCCCCCAACATACCTCTTATGGGATGTCCATGTGGTACAAAAATCTGATATTCCAAAGGAGAACAATTTCCTAAGGTCACTGGAAATATCACCAATAGAACATTGTTGTTGAAGATATACTGTACATATTATTTCATATGAATAACAAAAATCCAGGAATTGTGCCTGATTTTTCACACACAGACACAAAACATAGAGGTTTTGCTGAATCATTGTGCTTGATTCTTAGAAGTCCCTTTTAATGAGGGACTCTTTCTACACATGTGCAGCTAGCCTTATTCCTGAAGTTTCACATTTCTCCGTACCACCCTTAGAGTATTAAACAGCTTAACTAGAATCCAAATAAAATGTGCAACATTTTTCACCTCTTTGAAAGACTGAAGGATTCAAAGCACTTTTATTGTCATATATTCAAAAAAGGAAGACTTGAAGCATTTACCTATGCTTGCTATTTTCTAAATATGATTTCCTGAAAAATAGATTAAATAGAAAGGTAAGTTAATGATGAGGAACAATAATAGAAGTACATTTTTAAAAAAATTTGCCAGAAGAAAAAGATATTTTGTAAAGTGGTCTAAGGAAAAAAGAAAAGAAGTTCTCAGTTTGGCTGGGATAGGGTAAATTTTCTTTGCAACTGGTTTAGTGCTGTGTTTTAGATCTAGTATGAGAATAATACTGATAACACACTAATGTTTTAGTCATTGCTAAGTTGTGTTTGCTCTAAAACAAGGAGTTTTCTGTTTCTTGTGCTCTGCCACAGAGCAGCTGCACAAGAAACTGGGAGGAAGCATGGCCAGGACAGGTGACCCAAACTGGCCAAAGGATATTTCGTACCACAGAATGCCGTGCCCAGTAAATAAACTGGGGCATTGACTGCGAGGGGCCAGCTGCCCCCTGCCCCAAGAGGTGCTGCATGGCCACAGCGAGCCCATGACTCCCTTCAGGGCTCCCCAGCAGCATTCCCAAAGTGCTCTGCCCTCTGTTCCCCTGCCCACTTGTCCCAGGAGCAGGTCCTGCTCCTCAGGAAGGGCCGTGGCCTCTGCGCCCTCACACTGGGCTTGGCCCGGGCACGACCAGCACTGTGGAGCGCAGCTCTCGGTCTGGCTGACTGGGGCTGGCAGCCAGCTCACCCTCGTAGGAATTATACAGCAATTAGACATTTGTTTAGAAGTCTCTTTGAAACCATTTATGACTGCTGTAAATGCCACAACAAATTTTAAAACTACAAAAGCTTTCACCGGCCACAGCCCAAAAGGTTGCACTTTTAACATTTTGATCTAGTTCTCACACAGACTCAGCCAACAAACTGAAAGCATAGGGTTCACTTCTAATTAATGATTCATAAATTCTGATGTCCCAGACAACTAAAATTCATCTTTTCTTCCATCTCCCAGAAAAATCATCTCATCTGCTGAGAGGACAGAAAAAGTGAAATATTTCATCAATTTCAGTACTGGTTCCAGTCAAGTAATCTAACAGAACTTATGTTGTTCCAGACTGGGTCCTTAAGAATATAATTTTTAATTATTCATTCTCCTTCAAATGAATCCACTGTTTTAAAAAAAATAATACTTGAATAACTCAATTTTGAGTATACCATTTTACTGTGTTTTAATTAACCAAAATCTTTACTGACATTTTCTTATTGTTCTCTGTATGTAGACACATTGTTTACAAATTGGTTTGCCACAAGTTTACAGGGAACCTAAATGAAAGGGACAACACTGACAGCAGCCCGTCCCCTTCCCTAGGGCAGTGGGCGGGAATCCATCAACAGTGTAGGACTGGTGGTCAGCAGTCCTGAATTTAAAGCTCAGCAGTTCACTGAATTTAAAGCATCGATATTAAGAACGGTTTTTATGAGAAACAAAAGATTTTAAATTGTTTAAGGAGCCACAAGCACTTCAGCATTGCTACTGCCAGCCTTTTAGGTGCTAAAACAGTCTGGAGTCAGTCTTTGGTACATGTTACATCATTTGGGAGATTTGGAACTAAGCTCCGGCATTGCATATAGCATAATATTAAATCACACACAATGCACTACAAGCAATCCTCTGCTGGCCCAATCTACTAAAATGATTTATTCACAGAAAGTTTAACTGTGCAGCAGGGACACTGCAGCACATTTGCACCTTCACAAAGAACCCTTGTCAAGCAAGTCACCAGTATAAATGCCATTTGGGCAGCTTTAGACCACAATGAGATTTAGAGTTCTGAAATAAACCCACCTTCTTTCAATACGAAAGGACGGCCAACATTTTATATGGAAAGGATGCAGTTTCTTATGCACAAACATATAAATACATTTTATGGCAGTCACCTAACAAAAAAAAGAAACCCCGCCAGCATTAAATAACAGACCTGCCATAATGCAACCTGTTGTTACTCCTTGGAGTGATTAAAATACGGCTTCACCATGCAGAAGTGTCTCTCCTCCCCCTCACACCAGCAAACCCTTTCTTCTTCTGCATTTGTTATACATTCTCATTTATATTATCTGTCTAGCTGTCCATCCTTAGATTGGAATCTGCTTAGAACAGGCACTTTTCCTTCTTGACCATTGAATGAGCACTGCAGTTGGTGATACCATGGACAAATATTAAATGAACCTCTCTGAAAAGAGACAACTGTAAGAGGGAATTCTATTGTGTAAAACAACCGTTCCCACAGAAGAGAGCTAAGGTACTTAACTGAACTAGTTTTTACTCAAAAGACTATTCGAAATATTGAAACACTCCTCTGTACATTGTTTGCTTGTATGGAAATATGCGCAGGGCAATTTTAGGGTCCTCATCCCAATTTTTGGAAGCAAGAAATTCTGTTGATATTTTAAGAGGAATTTTGAAGTTTAATCAGTGTCTTCAAAAATAAGTCAACATCAGAAATGGTAGTTGGGTTGCCTTAAAAAGCTGTTTATGGAGTAAGGGAAAGATTTGTAAGCAAAACTGCATTTCATTTTGCAAAGGGAGCAATGCATGAACGAAAAACGGGGGCTACAGGCTGACAGTATCTCTGGAGCACCCTGTTGGAAATTTAAGTAACTTTGCAGCAAGAAGTAACTCTGAAATTAGAAGCTGTTAGAAAATACTTTCTATATTATTTGTTATTACTTGCAAGTTCATCTTTTCTGATAGGGGATTCCCATCTAGGTTCATAAAAATCTATCAGAAAAATTATTTTTGAGAAACTTCACTTAATGGAAAAACAATTCCGCAATTAAAAACCTCATTAAATAATTTTAAAAAGTTACATGAGTTGTATTCAGGTACAGCTGTGAAAAGAGTATGCACAATTTGCTGAGAAGATCCACTCAAACCCCCTCCAATCCTGTACCCTTTTGCCCTCAGCATCCACCTTCTCCCCTGTTGAAATCAAGAATGCAGAGTGGATATTGAAATTAACTAGTACAGTAAGTGAACTGCAGAATTAGTACCAGTCTAGCAAATTAAACAGGGGAATAACCTAAATTTTTTTCCATTTTCCTTTTTTTTATTTCCAACAAATTAGAGGTCTCCAGTAGATTTTATCAAATACTGAGCTCCCCACTCTCTTTCTCAAACTGTATAAATGCCTTGAACTCCCAAAAGAACATCACCATTCCTTAGCCCCATGTAGTTCTCTTTCATTTACCCACTTCCACAGCACCATTTTCAAAGACTTATTTTAGCCAAAGGGAACAAAAGTGGAAATCCTGAAAGGAGATCTGCAGATTTTTCCAGAATTTTTACTCTGCCCCCTCCACCAACTGTCCACAAGACCTCAACTCCCCCACTGGGATATCCTTTATGGATGACTCCTGAGGCACTTAAAGATTAAAACAAAGGACGAGCCTCACAAGTCTTACACTGCAAGGCTGGCCACAATAGTTTAGTCACCCTCTCTGAACACAAAAAGGAACCCAGCCTCACCTTTGAAGTTGTAAGCTTTAGTCAAATTCCAGAAAACAACAGCCAGACATGACTATATACTATATAATTTATTTTGTGAACTACACAGAGACACACATACACTTCGTGGTCTGGTCGGCCGCAAGTGCAAAACATAGGTACCACCTACCAGGTTGAAAGTGTTTTCTTTAAAATGTAGTACTAAACCAAACAAAATTTACAAATTACCTCATGGAACAATACTAAACATTTAGAAAAATAAGGAAAATGTCTCTTTAATGCATAAGCCATTCAAAATTGGGCCCCAAGTGTTGTGAGAGGCGAACTACAATAGAGCGCCTGCAGGCTGCTTCAGAACTGCACAGGCACTGAATGCAAAAAAGAACCACAGTGCTTCCACGGTGGCATCAGTTCCAATTTAAGCACAATAATAGGGCAGAGCACAGTATTCTGCACTTGCATCACAAAAGGAAAAGACCAGCAATCTCAAATTTTGTGCACAGTCCCTAAAACAGATGCTAAAAATCCACAACAAAACCCTACGATCCTATTTTACAGTAAGTTCCCCTCACACAAATTAAACACCTACTTTACATATGCAACTGATTAATTCATTGCAAATTTTGCTTCCCTATAATATAAATTTTCTTTGCTTTCAAATAACTCATAATTTCCAACCACTCCCATGGCACAATTTAACCTAAATAAATCCATTCAGGTATGCTCCTCTCATCAGTTATTTTGCAGAGTAGTAAATTCCAACTATGTATTATGGGGTGAGTTCTGCACATAGATTTTGCATTAGTGGCACAGGTGGGCCAGTTTTGGTGGTGAATTTCTTCTGGTGAACTGAAAGATTTACCTACAGCCTCCTTCTCCAGGAACAAGCCCCTAGCTGTGCCATCTACTGAGCCCAGCCTGGAACATTTAGAAGAGGCCATTACTGGTACCTGCTGTGTTTGGATGATGCAGACAGAGTATGCCACACCTGAGTACTCTGCTCATGTAAAAGAAGATTTTGAAAGATAACAAATCCAACCATGTATCAAGCTGATCCTAAAATAGCTTTCTAAGTCATAAAAATGCAAATCTTGCCAAGCTGGCAAGACTAATATATAATAGAACATCTTTTACCAAGTCTAAGCTGTGATAGACAGAAGCAAGTAAGGTTTGTTTTGTTGGAGTTTTTCTTTTTTTTTTCTTTTTTTTTTTTGGCTGCAGAAAAGGTCATCTTTGTGAAAGAAGAGTCAGAGATGATTTTAAAGAAGGAAACAAGGAGACCACTGGAAACAGAAGTCCAGGAAGACAACTGATGAGATAAAGCCTAATGAAAGCCTCTGATCATTAATCTGCAAAGAACCCTGTACCTTGTTTTGTAACACCTGCTAAGAAAAAACATTTCAGTGACATGTTATCTGAGTGAAACAGATTAGCCCATGGGATGTTATCTTGATATAGCCATAAATGTGTTCATGTGCTTTCCAAAGCTAAAAAAAGAGGGCATCTAGACTATTTAGTCTGAGGTCTCAGGTTAAATAGGATGTAGACTTCCACCCAGTAGCACCTCTCCTGAGCTCTCTAGATCTTAGATGTATTAGAACATGTCTCTCAAGAAAATTACAGGGTTTAAACCAAGACTTCAAGTGACAGAGAACCTACTGGGGCAAGATGTTCCAATGGTTAATTACACTACGTTCATTATGATACATAGGGCAAAACTACTCTACTCAGGAGACATATCAAAGTCACCAGAGGACAGCAGCCTCATCTGCTAGCTCCAACTCACTTTATCAAAGAAATTCAGGCTATAAAGGCAAGGCATACACACCCCTTCTTAAAGCAAGGTGTGGCATACTATATTACACAAATGGGCACAACCCCCTCTTATGTCCTTATGATGGCAAACAGGTCCAACTCTGTCTAAAATACATACCCATTCCTGTGTAACCCAGTGGGAAGTTTCAAGTCCAAAAATACTCTGAAGTTCATAATTTCTGACCGATTGCGGGAAGGAAGGAGACACAAGCAAATGCTTTTCATTCAAAAATATTGAATAGCATACAAAATAATAATCTAATAACTTAATGCAATGTAAGTGTTCGGAGCTGAAACACAGCAGCTTTATAGTAACATGAGCTGCCCAGGACAAGAAGAGATTAATATTTTATCCCAACTGAATGTCATGTGGGATTTTGATAAGAATGTAATTTCCCAAGCTGACTAACAAGCCAGGCCTGTGAGGAGGTGTAACACCCCTTCTGTACATGAAGCAGTCTCAAATCTATAGTTATCACACATGTTAAAGAGTTTGCTTTCATGTATCACCCAAAGTCAGCATTCCAGCTACCCACTGACTCCTAACACTGTTCTTAGCACGGTTTATAAACAGAGTACTCTTCGGTTTTGTTTTGAGCACCATCTAAATTCTTTGCAGAGGACATCTTGCTGAGGGACATCCCAGATAACTGCTCATCTTCTAAAATCTGGCAAGATTACAGGAGAACAGCATGTAGAATATACTACAGAAAAAAATCCCTTCAACTGTCTGGGTAAAACAACTATTCAGACTTCTCCATCTCCAGTTTATACACCTTGTGTATGTGTTAACTGAAATATTTATCAAGTCAGCTGCATTGTTTATAATATAAGTGGGCCTGTACTGAATACTTGAGACAAAAAGACATTTTATATAAGATATTTCAATCAGAAAAAAACCTTCTTCAAACAAAAATGAATACTTATGCAGAACAAATTAAGTGAATTGCTCACATCATAAAGCCAAGTAATATATTTGCTTCTTTTGAAGCTTGTTTTTAATGGAAATCTGCTTTTCTGTCACCAGCAAATGGCTTATGTAGAAACACCTATGAAAAATATTTTTTTATTTTATTTTTCTGCAGTCATGATATGTGTGCTTCTTGGCTAGAGAAGCAATAAGTTTTAAAGTTATGGTTACAAATTAATATTTAACCTAATAGAGGTTAATTTCTGCACTTTTTGAATTCTGAAGCTTTTTTCCACTTAAAAACATTTACAGTGATGTACTGCACATTTTAGGATATTCAGAATGACATAAAAATCACTTCAGTATCATGATGCAAAGCACCATACTAACATCAAATCAGTTTAGTGGATCAATATATTTCAAAGATTTTTTAAGAGAAAAACCTCACAAGGATCATGCAATCTTCTGCATCTGTCAGAGAGCCCACATCTGTCTGCATCAGTTTCTACTTATCCTCTTCTCACTATTAAAGTTTCCAGACCATTAACAGCCCCTTGATATTCTCTTGGTGTTACCACCCTGGGGTCCCCAGTGCTCCTCAACTCTCTGCAAAGCACCACAAACCCCAGACAAAACAGCCTCCAACAGCTCAACACCAGCACAGCTCCAAGGACCAAGCAAAGGTAACTGCAAGAAAAAAAGAGTGACTTTTGAGCACATTTCTCAGTGTAATGAGGATTCTGGCAGAGCAGGATGAGCAAGTTGATGGTTTTCTCTAAAGGTGACGTCTTAAGTGTGCTGCGACCAGTGTGCAACAGGACAGGCCCCTTCCAGCACAGTGAGGGCGAGAGCTGAGATGGGGTGAAATCTGGGATGCAAAGGGAGGAAGGCTCATCACACATGACTGTACCTCTGTGAGATGGGCACTGGCTGTGTGCCTGCAGCTGGTGGGGAGGAATTTGTAATTCCATGGCAACTGTCAATGCACCGATGCTGAACTGCATTCCAGGGACTAAAGACATGCAGAGGATGGATATGCAAACATTACCATGGGGAACAACATGGACACACTTGTACCACTGGTAACATCTACTGTGTTCAGTGGTGGTTTATAGACCAGAAAAAAAAACTACAGCTAACAGCTCCATGTGAAAACCCCTCATGCACAACATCATCTTGTAAGAGTCAAGGCAAGGCCAGCAGAGACATTATGTGGTGGTTTTGAACAGTACGTTCTATTCACCTGCTCAGTTTTGCACAAAGGTCTAAACAACAGGCTGATTTCTTGGCTGGGCAAACACATTGTCAGAAGAACTCTGACCTCATCAAACAGATCCTCACGTATCTGGGATTCTCAGCAAGTGTTTTTTTCACAAGGAAAAGCAAAGTCATCTGTATTCTAAATTCAGCCTAGCTTTCCAGTGTCCAGATAATACATCCCAGGAAAAGCCAGATGCACTCAGTTCCATTTTTGTCCTGGTGGTCCCAGCATGTGCAGCAAGTCCAGCATAGCTGCAGCATACAACATTTCTGCACACCATCAGCTTATCAGTCATGATTCCTGCTCAAAGTCCTAAACACATGACAAAGTTTTATTCTAAGTTGAGGTAACTGGGCCATCAGACTGAGAGCCTCAGTCAGACATATGGATGGTAAAGCCAGAATTCAGCCTTAGACGGGTCTTAAATGAAAATGGAAATACCTTTGTGATAGAGATATAACAGCTGAAGAGAAACTTGCCTTGTGCATTTGAGGTACTTAACACAAAATCATACCATCTGATAATGACACAACCTGCAACACTTCATATCAATCCTAGACACAATATATTCCTAAATATATCATAAACCATAGTAAGCACCATGACAATAGGCAATTTTGAAAGTTGCTGAACTTCTGCAGAGCACAAAATAGCTGTATTAAATAAAAGCAACACATTAAAATATATTTTTAAAAGCATTTTCCATTCTCTTTTGTAAGCTCTCTGTTTCACCAGACAGTGACTATCCACTATCCTTCTCCCCGCCATAGCCAAGAACATAATGAAACAGAAGCTATAGTGCTAATTTATAATTCATAAATTCTGCATTAAATACATTTAAAATCAAACTGGTTACATCCTATCTAATTAAGAAATTGTTACATAGTTCTTTAACATGTACAAACTCACAAATCACCTTCCATATATTACACTGCAGTTACCAATCTAATGAACTGAAAGGAGTGCTCAAAAACCCCAAACCCAAGATTTGGGCAGATAAGTCAGTAATTCAGAATGTAAAACATTAAAATTATTATTAGGATTACTAGTCTTTTAGCAAAATAGAGGTGTCACATAATTTTGAATTGTATGTCTGCATTCAACAAGGAGCCAAAGCAAATGGAGTTTTTAATTTTAATATGCTTACTTATACCTGCATAATTTTCAAACTTTAAAAAAGCCACAAAATAGACGTCTCTACAGAAAAAAAATAAAAACAAAATAAAAAATCTCCATGGCTCAAACCCAGCCATCAGACAAATTCAAAGAATCAAAAAAACATGCATTTGAATTGCTCCTTTACAAGTGGCCAGTAAGGCACTTTGTGAAAATTACTGGTTTTCAAATGATATTTAAGTCTCACTTAGAGAGGAAAAACTCTTTCAAAGAATAATAGATTTTTTTTATTCTATCTTCAATGGTCAGATTTCCATAATATGAACTGCTTGATAGTCACTTTCCCTTTAAATTATTTTTTAACCATACAGGCAGTCACATCTGATTTCTGATTCTCCTTACCTTACTTTTCCTTTCAATTACTTCAGTTCTTAATACGAACAATAAGAGTGCTCATTGCATGTCCTCTGTGGGACTCCTGGAACTTAGATACTCAATAGACAGGTGCATAGATAAGGATTCAAAGTCTTTGTTCCACTGTCCAGACAGAATATGTTTAATCTTTTTTCTACCTTTTCTATGCCATTTAAACTTTAACCTAGTAGTAACTTTTACTGCCTTGATTCACAATTCAAAGGTATAAAGATGAAAAGTCCTTGCCTTGGAACGTAGCTTGAAAACTTCATTCTTAGTCTGTATTTCTTTTGAACTTCTTCTTGTGGTTTTTGTCTTTATTTTTCCAGGGTGCCAACTTTACAGTATAGGACTTTCCAAACCTAACAGCAGGGCTACTTGGAAGGAAGAAAAGTAGAACAAAATTGGCCAGAATCAGCTCACCCTAATGGAAAATATTTAAATTACTGACCAGGGTTGATTAGAGGACAGTCAGTTGATTTTCCCCCTCATCTTCTGAAATATGCTACTAGTGACAAACTGTTGTATATAATTGTAAACATACACATCAGCCCAGCAAGCATGGCACAAAGAGCAAGTATAAAAATAAAAGAAAAAACCACACTCAGTACAGCACAAAACACAGCATATTTAATTGTACAGAGATAATAATTTACAGTCACAATCACGGTATGTAAGCAATGTATCTGTGTAACTAAAAGAAGAAACCTTTTGCAATAGATGAGATAGATGTAAAAAGCATGGATTGTTCATAACAGATAAACATACACATTTCTGGAACACTCAAATCTCCTCCAGGAGCAGGAAAGGTGGTGCTGCCTTATGTCACAGTGGCTCAGTCACGACTCAGTGACCGTGCTGATCCAGAAATGCACCAAGCTGCTGAGTGAGGTGCCAGAGGCATGGGCACACATGCTGACCTGGCACCCTGCTCCAGGGGGACAAGCCACCAACCAGCTCAGCTTGCCAGAGGTCACCTGTGAGAGCCCATCTCACCACTTCAAACTTCATGTGGGAGCTATCCTAAAAAATAAAAGGTTTCTCCGATTCTTAAAATGCGCTGCCTTTCACCTCTCTCTTGGATTAGGGAAGAAAAAAAGTAAAGCTGGAAATGGTGTATAATGCCCATTATGTGAATTGCTTTTCAGAGCTAATAGCTGGAAGAGCTTTTGTAGCTCCTTTAGACCTTCCAACAAGACTGTCACTCAGCTATGAAAAGCAGCACTGCCTGCCCACTGCTCAGGGAAAAACACAGCAAGGCCAGGAGGATGCTCTGTGCCTCCCCCAGCACAGCTCCCTGGAGCCCAATTACCATATCCTGCAGCCAGGAGAGGGGAAGAGCAAGCTGTGTGTCTGGGCATGGGGCTTGCTCAGTGACCACGGGAAAACAAAAACAGCTTTACAGAGCTGAAGCCAAGGGGTCTAGGGTTCCTTGGAATAAATCAATCTGCAGAAATAGTGATCCAGGTTAGGTGCAGAATTTTCCAAGGCCCTAAAACATTTTCAAAGATTGAACTGGATCATTTTCATCTGCATGACACAAGCAGCATTCATATATTTACTTATTACATAAGAATTTTAATGAGTGAAGAGGAAAAAGATAGTTGTGCCCATCTAGCTTCCTTTAATTAATTACTTTCTTTTCATTTCAGGAAATGACATTCTATCTCACTTCCTTAACGAACTATCATTGAATCTAAAAATTATACATTGTGAAAATTATCCCAATTATTCCTTAGCATTTTATTAAAAATCTTACTTTGCGAAAACCCCTGAAAGTCAATAAGTTGTTTCAAGAAATCATCCATTGCTTGTAGAATCTTAGCACATCCACCAAACTACTTCAGAATTACGAGAGCACTGCTCTTTACTGAAGTTATCTTTGCCAGTTAAAGAGATCAAATGAATACCCTCTTCAACAAGGTGAAAGTCATCAAAGAGGCAGGATTACAGCATGCAGACTGTCAGGTAGCAATGTGATTACCAACATAAAACCTGAAGCTATAAAAAAGCATTTAAAGTAATTATGTAAAGGATATGCCCTCACACTCTATCATTTAAAATCCATTTAACTCATTATTTAAATTTACTAACAGATGTAAACTCTTTGCAAATATGAAACTGGTGTCCATCACTGCATTCTCCACGCCTTGGAAGAAATGCTGATTTTAATTTATTGAGCAATACAAACTTCTGAAGCGCTTCATTCACCATTCAGTCTAGATTTATAACCAGATAATAAAAAAAACTAAAGAGCATACATATACTGTACTTACCAACTTCCTTCATTAAAAAAGCCATTGTTGAACATCTTCCTTTGCTGAAGCATGAGATACTTGGGGAAGCACCACAGATCTAAAAGTATCACCAGAGAAGTCAGAGGAAATATTCTCACTGCCTCAAAAATCCTAAAGTCTTCAAAAACCCACTTAGAATAATTTAGAATATGAGTTAACTCTGCCTTCAGCAAGAAGAGCTGAGTCAAAAGTTATTAAGAAAAGGCATGAAACATCTAGGACAATAACAGACAACTGAGGAATTGCCAAAAAAATGAAAAGAAAGAAAAAAAAGGAGGGGTAAAGACTTGACTGCGACCCATAAATTAAATTGCCATGGTTCTTACAAAAACTTGTCAACCAGTTTTATATCACTTTTTCTCAATTTGCAACTTTTACTTCAAGTTCTTCACTATTCAAACTAATATACAGTCCACACAGACTGTATAAAAATATGAGGTCTGAATCTTTCTCATTAAGAGGTAATTGTAAGATTACCTGAGAAACACGGAAGGTTATAAAAGATCATTGAATGAATTCTGGAAAATGTCCACAGAAGCATTTTCAGTGTTCTAGGATGCCTGTAAAGAAAGTCTGACAGGTTTTAACTTCTGTCTATTTGATTCATAACTGAGAAATTATAAAGTATGTTAAGGCTATTCTTCCCTAGTTTTCCTCCTTGATTTACTGGTGATACACTTTCAAATTTAAGACACCTCTGTCTCAAATGTTACCCAAAGATATGTTTAGATACTTTATGCACAGATACAAGTCAAAGAAATCCACAACATTCAGATTTTTGAATCTCTTATTCCCTTTGGTATATTCAGTACTCGTTTTTGTTATGCTCATGCTGGCACCAATTCTTTAATTTTCCAGCTTTCACACTCTGCTCCAGACCCCCTCAAATTCTAATAAAAAAGCAAAAGGATCATCTGTAACAAGTCTTAAAGGAATTCTTTACTTCATAAAGAAATCATAAAAGAAATAAACTTATTTTATACCTCATTGGATTTTTTTTTAACTTGGTTACAGGGGATAAAGAAGAAAAGAAAAAAAACTTCCATTAAGTCCGTTTCCATGCCATTTTTTACTCCTTTCCCCCATTCTCTTGGCAGCAGAGAAAATCTGCATGTTTTCTCTATGTTATGAGTCACTCAAGGAATACAGTCTTGTCTAAGGAAATTCTGAACAGTGCAGAAATTTTACCCAGCAGTAAACTGAAAAAAGGCAATCCTAAAATATAAATTTTTATTTGTATTTAGAGCCAGACTTGCCTACGTATAATTTTTTAAAATAAATATACTTTGATTTGGATGTCTTGAGACAGTCAGGAATCGTGTTACAATCAAAGAGTACATATTTCATCTAACAAGAAGTTAAACAGATTTCAGTGCAAGTGTTCAATGCATTGAAAAAAATGCTTCCTTCACCCTTCTATGAAAGGAAGGGAAAATCCTAAACAATAGATTTCCCCCCTTATTCATCAAATCCCTGACACTAATTATAGCTCAGGCACAAGCATGGTGCTTTGAATACAGAGCAAGCCTAAAGTGGCAGTCAATAGATTGATTATTTAGTAAAGCAGATACAGATATAGGCACCCTACTGTTGACAAAACTGTCACCAGTGATATTGATTCTCTAGATTGCTTCCAACAGGTTCTTGGTCACCCTGGCTCCACCTATGACTTTCCATGGTTTTTGTTGCTACAGACAATAAAGTCACAAAACATCCCAGACGGACCGAGGAAAACAGCCCATGTCCTGTACTCTTGATTCACAGATATTTAGCTCTTTCAACCTATCCCCAGAGGTACAGCAGAATCACAGCTGCCCTGTAAATTTACAACTGTGTTTTCTTTGCATCACGTTAGCACATAGGGCAAAAGTGCTGCTCAGGGCTCAAGGTGTTGAACAGCAATGCATGCCAAAAAAAAAGAGACAGACTGGCTTCCTGATTAAAGTAACACTGAGACAGGCAGACAGTGACCGGCTCAGTTTCTAACTCCCTTTCTCCAAAAACACCTTCACTAAACCCAGAGGACATAAAAGAAATGAAAACCATATCTTAACCTCCAGCTGATTTGCAATCCCCATGCATGCAGCAGAATGTTATAGGTAGTTATGACAGCTCTTCAAGGACAATCATCAACATTTACCAGTGTGCTGAAATAAGTTTAAAAAAAAAAAAAGAAATGCCACTACAGAGGATCATGAAGTCATCTAAATGAGACTGCACATATAGTACTGTTAACCTGGTGAAATTAAGCAAGATTTGTACATTGAGACACTTCAATCTCCTCCCATAAAACTGAAGCACTGGAAATGGTACCTTCTGGTGTCCTCTTTTCTTTGGTCATGCATGCAACAAAACCATTTAAAATTCAGTAGGCTTTAAAATATTAGCTTGGCATAATATACCACAATCTGTGAAATGCAAACTGTGGCAAGGCAAAAAAAAAAACAACCAAAAAACCACACATACCACCGTTATTTCTCCCCCAAGCATCTACTGCTGCCCTCTAACTCCTGGAACAGGCAGGACCTTTGGGCTGAAGCTGTAACCTATTTTATATATTATGTCCTTAATGAATGCTGAAACCAGGTGAAAATGTTGTTGCCATTAGCTGTGGCCACTCATCCAACCCTTGATGGCACAACACAAGACTAATCAACAGACTCAGGCCCTTGTCCCTGCGTTGGAGCGATGTGAGGATCTGAACCACACATCCTCACATCTGACATGGAGGCAGAATTCCCCTTGACAAAAACAGAGCACTGATCAGCAGGGCTCCTTGGGGACAAGGAGGTTTTTAATCAAGTAGTTTCAGCTATGTTTTCCTGATTCATGAAGGCTGAAGCTGTGGGAAGTACTCTGCTCCATGTTTGGTGTACCCAGAGTAACAGCTACTGCAAGTGTATTGAGCAGAGGAAGGAAAGGAAAAAGTCAAAGGCAGAGGACAGACATCCTTGCCTCGGGCAGCTTCTGATGGGTGGCATTCAAATAAAGCATATGGAAAATTGTAGAACAGTTGTGCAGAGGTTATAAAATTATGTCTGAAATTAAATTTCTCCACTACTACAAAATGATAGTCCCTAAGAACCCTATTGATTGCCATTTCTGAACTTAATGGTAGAAGACAGCAACTTTTATTCTCTTGGTTAACGTGATCAATGTGTTTAATGCTTCTTAAAGTTTATGAATTGTAGCTGCTCTTGGAGCAATGCCAGACTGGCCAGTGCAGGTGAGCTGGAAGGGCTGGGGAGAGTTTGCTAAGATTTTCACTTGTATTTCATAGACAAGTTAAAATAATTATATAGCTCAGCAAGGTTTTAGAATTAAATATTTGATACATCTTAAAGAAGAGAAAAATAAACAGCACTTGCACCTTATTCTGGACAGCTCCTAAAAGACTTCTAAGTGGCATTCAGATAGAGCTTTCTAATTTATTTTTGCAGGGAGTACCAGTGAGCATCCATTTGATGGATTTAGATGTCCTGTTAAGTGACTGTTCTGTGTCACTGTATTCTGAATCTCTGAACAACATTGTAAGTTCAGAAAGTAATAGGCACTCCTCTGAAACATTATAAAATCTGTGCCAAGACAAGATTTATCTTTATACATAGAATAATTTCTGTTTGGCTCAATATCCTCTTCTAAGGTTGAAGCTGACTGAAGCTCAGTGCCACCTAGACCCAAGTAGGCTCAACTGGATGTTGGACTAGTTTCATTTTACAAATAAATAAATAAATAAAAGCAACCAAAACACCTTCTTCAAGCCCTGCATTTTCTCTATCTGAAACCCATTAATTTAATCTGTATTAAAAAGAAGGAAAAAGGAAAAGTAACAGGAATTCAACAGGAATGCCTCAAATCATCACCTCCTATATGACAGATATAAATTTAAATCTTAATGCTGCATGCAGAAAGCATTTGTGCCATACATCAGGTTGTATTGGTAACTATTTCCAGGTTCAATCTAAAGTGTAACCATGAGTGTACAACTAGTGTTTTAACCTGGGGGTCCAGCACTTCTCTCTAGCTAGGAAGTCAATATTTGAGCACACGTTGGCACCTGTCAGCAGAAAGCCAATTGCTGACCATGGCAGCCAGAGCCTGAAACAAAACCTGAAAAAATCTTCAACAGAAACCCACATGGCAATAGCCCATTACACTCATCAGGTGAGGAATGCAAAGTAAAAGCTTCCTGTTTTGTGGAGAATTAGCTGGGTGTGAAGCTACAGTATTGGTGCAAATCTGATTTTGGAAGAAATGCATGCAGAATACATGCAGAGTGCCCATCAAGCTGAGGAAAGCCCTTGCACACATAAACCAAAGAACAAAAGATTGCTCTTGACCATACTACCTACACCACTTTGAACACTACAGAGAGTTGTTTGAACAGAAACCTGGTACTTGACCTTTCCAGGAACCCAGGAGGAGCTTCCAATTTCTAGAAAACAAACATAGGCAATAGTCAGCAGCACTTATTAGGGTAGCTCCCAAATGTTAATAAACTTACACTCTTTTTTAACAGAAAATATGTCAAACTTTAATTTTTGGCTAGTATTAAATGAAAGCCTTTAATAGAGACAATCAGCCTTCTGCTTCACTATTTGAGGAGAAATATAAATAATTACTTCTTCATTTCTAGGCATGCTTACTGCTAGGTAAATCCCACAGCTTTCTAACTATCCTTAAGCAAGCCAGCTCTATAAAATCTGCCCTGTCTACTTCCCACACCAATTAGGCCCCAAATACCAAGGTCATTTACTTTACAGCTTCAGCTCAGCTGTTTCTGTCCTGGATGAAGGGCATGCTGTGTATGGGCTCACACAGCTGCATTATTCCATTCTGTTAAAGCACAAAGGGACTGAAGCCACCTTAGCCCAGCAGCCTCTCTTGCCATTCCTGCCACACAAGAGCCTTCCTGCACAAAGAGATGTCAAGAGCTCCTACAGCCAGTGCCCTCAGTTACAGCCTAAAGGAGGGTCAGACAGCACAAGGAAAAAGTAGCATGGAGTCAAAACCATGGCATCTCAAATCTGGTACCATATCTATCCCTCCAAAACTCATGTGACCTCTACCTGCTTAGTTCAAAATGGTAGAGTCAAATTAAACACTGGTTTGCTAATTTGTTTTTTTCCTGAAAGATAAATGAAAATTATATGAAAAAAGTTCAAGGTTCTTCTCAGAAAAAAAATATCAGTTCTCATTTTAGGAGGCTGGATTTATAGAGGACGATATTATTTGTTTTGTTTTTAATTCAGACTTTGTTCTTTACCCACTTGTCATGTGGCCATGATCTGAGATGCTGAGGACAGAAATACTTCACAATTTTCTTTTTACTAATTAGCAAGAAGAAAATGCTGCAAAGAAAGTTCTACCTTGAAACACATAATTCTTTAAAACTAAGAAAAAAGTTTATGGACAGACAGCAGTGAGAATAAAGCTGATCTTAAAGAAATATTCTAAAACTTCTAGAGTCCTGAAAACATAAAACAATCAGAGATCATAAAATACCAGAAGTACAGATAAAAAACACAGTGTAAAATCTTAAGCAAAGAGGACAAAGAAAGGTAAAAGATCAAAAACTAAGTTGAGCTCAAAGCAGATACCCAGCATAAAGAATAAAAATTTTAGAGTTTATGCAAGAGTTAATAAATGTTCTTCTGAAGAAATGTTTTGGAACTTTAAGGAGGGTTTGTTCATTTAATAGAAGCCTTTTATATGCTACTTCATTATTAAGGATTATCAAAGGAATTACAGCAAAAACTATCTTTCTCTAAGTTGAAAAGTTCATCTCCCATAGCATGTCCTTTAAAATTAATACAATTTCAAGTCCATTTGTGAAAGTTGAAAAAGATAAGCCTGAAAATAATACTGTGTAGCCTCTATTACAGGGTACATAAAAAAATAAACAGGACATGTTTATATCTACTTTCTGTCAAAACAATGCACCAAGAAGTCAGGGTTATGTAGGTAGAAGCACAGAAGACTTTAAGCTGTTCATAAACTAAACTAATGCAAGGGCTTGTTAAAAGCTTGAGAAAAATAGGTTAGCTCTCTTATTTAAGTTCTTGTTGATAGAATGCAACAGAAAGAAGCCAAGTGCCCCAAGTCATAGTCCATTACCATAATCACAAATCACACTCATCTGTGATATGAATTAAAAACTTAATAGCACAAGCACTGTTCAAAGGCACCATCCTGTGCACCAAACCACGCAGATTTTGGTAACATTGCTGAACTTCAGGCAGGTTTTCTGAGAACTATTAAAGAAAAAAAGAAGCATTGCTTGGCCACAAGTTGCATAGTGGTTTCTAAATTATTTTCTTGGGGTAATTACACACACACACACCCCTCCCAAAAGAAAACAAAACACCAAACACCATCCAGAATACACTCAAAATTTTAAAAAGACAGTTGAGCTCCAACGAGGATTACAAAATTCCAGATCAGCCAACACTGTACATATAGGATGAGGTCCTGCTGTCAGATTTACAAACAAGGGGAAGTGCAGGAGAGTGCTGGCTGCTAGAAGGGTACTTCACAAAGCTCTTCCTTGCAGGGCCCCTCCAAAAAGGTATCCAGCATGGCCCAGAAATCAATTTATAGAAATACTTGAGCCTGTACTGTTAAATGATTGGGTGAAATGGAAAAAGAATAAGGCTATGGCTTATGCCTATGTCCTATGTGTTTACACTGGTGAAGAAGGGGTTTATTTGTTTGGGGGTTTCATAAATGTTTGAATACTTGCTGAAGCAAAAGTTACTGCTGAAAATACCTTGATTGAAAATGCAGTAGCAGCTGTGTGTTCTACATTACAGTGAAAGCTGATGATATTTAAATGTAAACCATCATCCCCACAAGTCCTTCTAAATGAAAAAGCTTCAGCACTTGTCTCAGCCAGGAGCGTGTGCACACCTGGTGGCTGTGGCTGCCATGGCGAGCATGTGAACACACACACACACATTGGGGTGGTGGGGGAAAAAGAGCTAATAATTGGGTCCTACTGATCCAGTGTATGAACTTTTCCAACCTCGAGCAAGATCTCCACAGGAGATACTCACCACAGAGCCAGATCTGTGGACTTCTGCACCACAAAAGTAGTGGTTCTTTGCTGCTTAACAGAACTCAGAGAGATTAAAACAAGATGCTTCCTCTCTACAAGGTCCTTTTAACAAATCAAAGTTTTTGCATGTGACAATAGACAGTTAAGCCATTTATTTCCTCTTTTTATTTCTTTTGGAAAATTAATAGAATTATTTTAATATTAAAAAACTGTTCTAGTTGTGAAATCAAAGATTATTCCTGCTGTAGACAGCAGCTTCTGAGAAAACACATACAATTAGTGAACAAGCTATTATTTGAATATACTCTCTCCTTAAAAAAGGACACCAAGGAGATTGTCTTATTTTGTCCTCATACTCACTTGCCAGTGCAGCATGCAAAAGCTTCCTCTTCTCAACAGGGTCAAGAAATCTCCCCTTGAAGAATTTAGTAACCCATATAGTGTGGCAGCTTTCACAAGAGAATTTACATGGTGTATAAAGCAGCAGAGGATGCACTGCAGCCCAACCCTTCTTTGAGCAGGGACATCCCTTGGGAACACTCTGATGTCTTGGGAGAAGGAACCTCAGCCACAGGCAGCCTCACCAGAGGGATGCAAAATCTCTGCCTCCCTCAGCTTGAGCATGCAGTGCCACAAATGCTGAACAACAAGAGTTGTTGGTCATGAAGGTAGGCTGATCTTTATGATTTGATAAAGCAACCTTCTTGTTTCCCCAAACTCATGTGTTTGGGTTTTTTACCCTTTAAAGCAAATATTGTTACAAAAACTCAGTAGCCAAGCTCATAAATTAAACTTACCATTCTAAGATCCTGCATTCCACGGCACACAACTGCTAAACTTCAAAGATTTTACTGGAAATAATCTGCCTCCTACAGCTTTTTCTAAGAGCAGGGAGTTTTCTGGACAAGTGGAGAGGATGTAACTACTTCCTGGTAACAACATGAAATCTTTCTGTCAGGGAAGTCCAGCAGTAAAAAAAAAATTATGAAAAACTTGAGAAGGAATAAATGAGATTCACAAAAGCATACTTCACTTCAGCATAGTTCAACTTGTTGCTTTGCATAAAAGGATAAAGGCAGTTCTGAAGGCAATGTAACCAACAAAAGCAAAACACAGTTGCTACTGGTAAAATTTGTATCTTCGCAGAAGAATTAGAGACTAAGTTTCTGGACTTGTACTGTTTACCTGACACGGCTGGAACTGGAGAAAGGCAAAGAAATCCACAGTCACAAAGCACCCTTGGGGCACGACTGGCAATGGAACCTTAACCCCCTTTCACCTTGATACAGTCAACATCCCAAATTTAAAAAAAAAGAAAAATAAAAAAGTATCTAAATCTCCCTATCCAAGGTTGCCCTTTTCCCTAGTTTAAAATACAAAATATTATTTTTAGTTTTTTGAGTCCACTTGACTTCAGGCAAAACAAGTTCTGTGTATTTTGCGAGAAAACTTGACAAAACAATGCAACAATTGGCTTTTCTTTTCTGTTATGAAAAATGATTAATTGCTCAGTCTCACTATACAGGAGTTTATACTCTGCCCATCCTTGTCAATCTTAAGTCGCCCAATAAAGGTGACATCATCAAAACAGTGAAATATTAATTCAAAAGTGTTTTTTGACAAATAAAAGGAAGGAGCTCTCCTACTTTTATGACAGTATACCAAATACATCACCTATGTTTATATTTAATCTGTGTGTATTACCTAAAAAACAAAGCTTTTAACAAGCAGAAAGATAATTGTATTTCTCTTTTAAAAGTTCACATTAAAACCAGAGAGACATTTATGGAAGTGAAGAATTACATGGAACCCATAGCAGCAGCAGAGTTTACCGTCTACTAAATTAGCCTGAATTTAATTCAGGCACTGTGATAATAAGACAATCTACCTGCTCAGCTACCATGAGAACGATACTAATGGAATTACCTAGACAATCTGGACACATAAAATGTATTTTAGTGACTGCTTCACAGTGAAGTCACCCAGTACTAAAGCCTGATGAACATATTTTGTTAAGAGAGTTCAGCACTCTAGTTTACAGAAGATTGTATCACGTGAGGAAAATCTCCTGGGAAACTTGGCTCTAGGAAAGAGAATGTCAGTAAGTGAAGTTGCTAAAGCCATGCAACTGGAAGCTCAAGGCACCACGCTGACAACATAAACAGTGAAGCAAACATACTGCAAACCATATTAAAAGACCTAAAAATTGCATCATGATGGCCAGTAGATAGTTTTATGTTAACTCTCAAATCACAAAGGCAGGGTAACATGCTACCTCAGCCTTCCTCAGTACTTGTAGAAATCCAGATGGCACTGGCATTAAGCACTACAAATGGAATGGTCTGAAGGTTTTTCAGAATGGCTCCAGCAGTCAAAATGCAAAACAAAAAAAGGAAGAAAGCAAGCAAGATAACACAAAAACCCCACCAGTTTGCTTTAGTTGTTAGAGGACATTTTTAAAAGTCACAGGGAAAAAAAATTAGAAAAGTTGTAGGAAATAACTTAAAAAAAAAAGTCTGACAGAATCAGGGGACGCCTGTAACTAATGAGAAAATGCAAGCAAGCTAGAGAGGAAGATCAGGTCAGAAATGCCAGATATGATGGAAGAACTGTATGATGTGACAGTGGAGGCCCTGGAGACAACAGACAAAGACAGAAAAAGGAGAGAAAGAGACAGTGCTCAAGAGATGGTGTCGAGAGAGAGAAAAGAGCAGGTTTTCTAGCAGAGAGAGGGAGGGGGAAAAATCTGAGGACCCAGGGAGAGCCAACATATAAGAACCCAAAACTGTTTGCCAAGCCTATTTACACTGATTTAGTCATGCAGAGTTGACAGATCTCAAACTAGGAGCATAGTGGGGAGGGAACAGTGAGGATAAGAATGGGCAAGAAGGTAGATTGGAGATTGCTTAAGTTTTTAAAAGAGCTTTTGCTAAAGCAGTTTAAAAGAAAGGTGGTCCACCATATGCAGCAGAGATCTTGTGAAGGATGAAAGGAAGAAAGAGCGAAGCTACAGATCATGCTGATGCCAAACAGACAATGAACATTGAGAAAGCAGCCTTGGAAAAACTAGAGAAAACACTAAATCCAAAAGAGAGGGATAAGAAAGGCCACCCAAGAACATAAGGAATCAAAGTACTAAGGAACAGCAGATTAGAGGACAGAAAAGAGACTGTAGATCAGTGGCCAGACGCAGAGAAATCTCATTTTATAATCTGTGTAGCCTGAAGGGCAAACAGGCACTAGAGAGCCATAAANGGCCAAAAAAAAAAAAAAAAAAAAAAAAAGTGTAGTTATAATACTGTACGAGAAGGAATCAAAGTACCATTAAGAATGTCCAGAAACAGTCATGCCACAAGTTCCAACTGAAATTAATTAAAAAGTTATTTTAAAAAGGAGTCAGGGCTATCATAAGAAAAAGGAAAGTGATATTTAGTTAATTCTCGACATATAAAATTATTTTTAATGGGGAAGTATCACGCTTTCAGCTTGTCTTCTGGACCTCAAATAGTCTTGATTTTCTTCACAGACAGTACAGCATGTCAGCAGAAGTCATACGGCTACTCAGAATTTAAACAGCACTAAAACTTACATTAGAATAACAGACACACTGCATTTCATTATATTTCACTGTACTTTTCAGCACCAAAGAAAGCTAGTTGTTTAATGAGCATTGGGCAAAAAATACAAACAAACCAACCCAACCCATCTCCCTTCCCCAAATCCATGAAGAAACAAACCCATCACAAAACAGACAAAAAATCCAACCCCAAAACCGAACCACCCATGTTCAGATCTTACTGTGGAGATTCCCAGCTTTGGAGAGAAAGAAGGGTTGTTCAATATGGGGTCAGGAAGCCCCACAATTAAATAGGGGAAAGGACATACCTTTGTTTCAGAGAAGTTAGTATTTGCAGCAAAGCAGAAAAAAATGCAAGCATTTCTCACAAACCAAAAGGAATCACAAAAATGAAAGAGAACTATATTAAAGTATGAAAATACCAGGACCACTTTAAAAAAATAAAAGGTTAAGGGAACAGCTGTAATATTAAGCCCTTTAGATGAGTCTTGAGCATTTGAAGGAGAGGATTAGGAATCTAAGGAGTACACACAGTTGGTTTTATTAAGAAATGTTACCTCCTCGTACATAACAAAAGCATTGTTAGTGTATCCCTACAAGAACGGGAAAAATCAAAAGACTCAAGACAGAAGGAGGGCCACTTTTGAGCAACAAGTGTTTACAGGATTTAAGCACTAACCATAAAGGAGTACTTTAAATAGAACTCAAAAGCCTCAAAGTGTAGCAATTCCCCCACCCTTGCTCTTACAGGGAGCATCACAAACTGTCCAGTATCAGAAAGACATCCTCAGTGTAAGCAAGGTCCTTGTATCAGGCCTCTCTTGAATCCCGATGTTTATGCCCCCACATAATGTAAAATATTGACTCAGTTGTAATTTAAAAATAAGTAACTTAAATGACAAACATATGAGCATACAGAAAAGGATTTAAAAACCACATGCTAGTGACAGCTACAGATCTGTGCTGCTAAAGCTCTCAGCTGTAACACTTTGTGTGTGAGACAATGGATCTTACGAAGGGAGCAGGGGAAATCAGCTGAAGGTCTGGATTCTGGCACGCATACAAGCTGAGTGAAGGACCACAGCTCCATTCCTCAGCCAGTCCTACACTGGTGAAGGCTCCACCCTGATCGAGACCAGGAGAGTTTTACAACAGCTGTTCAGCAACAGGTGTAGTGCATTAAGGCATTTTTAAAACAGCAAACTAATCACCCATCAGACTGCCAGTTTTGTAAATTTATCAAATTTATTGTTTTTCTTTTTATACACAATAACACACTAACCAAAAACTAACTCCACACCAGACTTGTTTCTATAAAACTTGTTTCCACCAGGTCCCTAATGCAGACACCAAGAGCTGTGTGTGCACCACCAAATGTGGATGTGTTCATACTGACCTGTCTCATAGGTTCAGCTGCCTCAAGAGTGACAAAAGACTTCCTGCTTTAATCAGCCCAGTGTAACTGCAGGCTACCATCAAAGGGCTTGTTCTGCTCCCACCTTTTCCTCCCACAAACAGCAGTACATTTCCAGCCCCTCCCTCACAAGGGATGTAGACACCACACAATCATCGTATGACTCAGTTCAGTTCCCCTGCACGACAGAGGACTCTGCTTCTGTTTAATTCTGAGGAGGGCAGCTTTCCATCAGACCAGCTTGCTGAACCAATCTTTCTCCTTTCTGCTGCCACATCGTCACTAGAGTTTACACCAGGCAGACAAGCAGAGCCATAGCAGAAACAAGCAGTGCAGCCCTTTTCACCAGAAGCCAGCAGCTACTCCAAGCAAGGTGAAATAAGAAATTACTCTGAAATACAGGAGCAATCTCTGTCCAAAAATACCTGCCTGTAATGCCAGGATCTGCACCATGAGTCACAGCTAAGTGCAGTATTAACACACTTTACTTGCAGTCTCCCACTAAAACTTCTTGCCTCACTCAATTTCTTGAGTAACAATTGACAGTTTCCAAATCCTGGTTTCACTTTACAGTGTGTAGTTAATAGCAGCATCAAATAAAAACTATCAATGATATGACATCCACAAAACAAATTTGAAAAGAGTGCTTTTTGTTTGTATTTATTTGTCTACCTCTGTCCAATTTCTACTCTGAAGCAAACACACTTATGTGTGCTGCATGAATTACCTGGCACTGGCTATTGAGGCTTGCTTTTATTCCCTAGTTTAAAAAGGACAAACAATTATTTACAACTGTGGAGAATTTCTATGCTATCTTTTGAACAGAATGCACAGCCTAGACCAAGTGTTCCTATCACTGCTGTCACATGAAGAGTGAAAACTCATTATTGCCCTGTAATATGGAAGTAGGAGCAACACAGGAGCCCGTTAAGTGCTGTGAAGGCCTGTCCAGAAATGAACAGAATTACCTGTGCAGAATCACCTGCCCAGAATTACCTCACAGATGCAAGTGAAAGACTAGTGACAAAATACAAGCCATCCACTAACCAGAATCCAAACCTCTGCAAAGAGCAGGACCAGCATGCAAGAGACAAAGCTATAAGATCTAGCTGTCCCTCACATGAAAGAATCTATATGTGCACTGGAAATTCATACTATGAGCCTGTGCACATCCTCAGTTGGTCTGTGTTACCATTCTCACACAGGAACATGTTTGGGTTGAAAAAATGCAGCCTCTTTGGAAAGGCTGTTTTGTGTCACTGCAAACATCTGCTGCATATATTACTCCCTGTAGGACTAAGCCTCCTACAGGAACTCAAAATCACTGGATGAGCCAGAATAGGTTCAGTACAAAACACATGCAGAGGAGAACCCCCTTGCCTCCTTGCTGCTTTGGGGCAGTGGGGTTCCACATGGAACCACCCTGGGGCTCAGGGACAGCCTCAGCATGAATATATATATTTTGTATATTTATATATATATGTACGCATATACATAGGCACACTAGGATCTGCTTTTAATACCTAACTGCCAAAGTCCCAGAAAAGTTAATTTGAGGTTAATTGTTCCACAGGGTAAACACTGCCTCTCCCCTAAGAAAGCTCCTACAAACTCTTCCTCAAAAGATCACATCTTGGCCGTATCAAGAGGTCTTCACATCAGATTTGCTTTCCTTAATCAGTCTTCATAAAACAAATCTTTCCTTCTGTCCAAAGAAAATCTTTTCATTCTGACAGACCTCTGTTTTTTTCTCTGGTAAGCTTCACCTTTTTTTTTTTTCACAGTACATGTCAGCAGCACTCATGTTTTTCTGTATTTTCTCCTTCATCCACACTTGTTATTAAGGCGACCTAACCCTTCTCAAGACTATACAGCAGATTCATTTTATTGATTCCTTATCTCACTTCTTCCTATCCACCTCTGTATCTCTGACACTTTCTGACTCTTTTTTCTGGATATCCCACCATTGCTTTCAGCTCACTAACCTAAAAATCAGACTATTCTCCATCCATAAGCTTTCCTTTTTTGCTGTGCTTTATTTATTGCTTTCCCTTACAATACAGACTGTCTGCTCTGCTCGCCTTCTGGATGTCATTCAACAATTAAAATTTTACAAAATAGGCTTAGAACTGTCCTGCATAAACTACAGGAACATAGCCAACTATTTAAGATCATTTCTGAATCCAGGTTCAGCAATCTCATTCCCCATCCCCCTGACCCTGTGGCTCTACCAAGCTATCCCTTATTGCTCTCTTTCCAACCTTTTCCACTCCTGGTTTATATCTTTCCTAAGCCAAGTACCCCCACCACCACCTTTCAGACCTCACCTCTGCATTTGTGTTGTACTGAACTCTCAGAGAACCATCCTTCTCTTTCATACAGTTGACATTTACAGTCTCTAACATTGGAGTATTTGATGCCAGAACTTTATCTTGTGAGGTGCTTTTATACATAACAACTGTTAAAAGGTGAAAATAGAAGCTGAATTTTTTTTATGTTAAAACTACTTATCAGTTTTTGATATACAGAGCAACTGCAACATGCAGGTGAGGTAAGTGTGGTCTCCTCAGCCAAAGCTCCAGGCAAAGGTGTCCTGACCCCAACCTGGAACTCCCAACCTGATGGCTTGCCCTGCCTGCCATCCCCCAGCACCCAGGGAGCAGGATGTGGCTCCTGGCACTAATTCCCTTTTTCACAACCAGGTAAATCAATATAAACTTTAAGTACCTTACATTTACCCCTCATCCTTGGGGCCATCTAGTACTGTGTCCATCTTACGCATAACTTTTTATTCACAAGCCTTAAATACCCTTGGCCTTGCACTAACTTTTTTTCAGTGTTACAGGCTGAAAACTCCTACTTTATTTCAGTGGCATAGTCCTCTGCTGCTCATCAGAGGAAAATAATACAAACAGTTTGAAAACTGATCATTAATACCTCCTAATGCAAACGGCACTTTTCATCTCCTGCAAATATTACTCTGTGTATTTGGGGATACCAACAAACCTTGGGATTCCTAAGACTGTATTTTAAACTTTTCCCAAAGCTGTAGGCTTCAAGAGAGAGGGAACAGTGAACCTCCATGTCCTCCACTGTGCAGGCTGCCCTGCCTGCCCTGCCTTGTTATTGTAAGGCTCCTTCAATTCCTATGGATGTCTGTAATTCTGTTCTCTATTAATTCACCAACTACCATACCTTCCAGTGTAATCAGCATCACTCCAGCCTCCACTTCCTATCTTGGATTCCTCAGTCCCACTAATCTGAAAACAGATGAGAAAGAGAGTTAATACTGACACTGGGAACGTCATATTAAAGATGTCTTTGGTCTCCATTTGCTTATTGAAACAAGTGACAGCTTGCTTAGATCTTACTGGTCACCTTTTCAGATCATCTTTTAATGATCCGGTGCCAAATCCATTTTACTTGATAATTTTATTTGCCCTGAGATGCTGATCAGTCAGCAGGCAAAACAGACCAGCAGTATTACCCCTGGTGTGCTGTGGGAGTAACAGGCACAAGTAATGTTATAGAAGCCTGTGCAGATGTGGCAGTGGTGGTTCAGCCCTAATTCTTGTCTCTGTTCCCTGTGTGGAAGAAATTTCTGATAAAAGAATAAAATATATAGACATAAAAAATTGTCTTGAATTTGACTTGTTTTGGATAAAATCACTGAGACCTTGGGCTGGGGTCCCAGCAGTCTGCACACCAGCCCTCTGAGCTGAGGGGACTCTGTAAGAAGCAGGTTGTTCCCCATTCTCCTTCTAGGCCATTAGCTATTCCTTTGATTAGTTTGCCTCCATCCCTCGGGGCCCTTCCCTGCACATAATGTGCCATACGTTGTATTACTCTCAGCTCAGTTTTCAGAGCACTGGAGAACGTATTTTTCACTCTGGGCTGGTCCAATATGAACTCATTTACTTCAGATCTCTTTTTCTTCCCCTGATTATTGAAAATAAAATATCACAAGTAACCTAATATTTTTGGGCTTCATCCAAATCTTCAAAGCTGTGTAAAATTCTAATATCATGGAGATGGGTGAGAATTACACCCCAAGAACCCACAGAAATCAAATGTATGATTACATCCTTTGCTGTTCTGGGCTTCAAATTAGCCTGTCAGGTTTGCATGTAGTGCTTCTGCCGACTTCTGTGGGAATTGCACATATGAAACTAACAGAATAATCAGGCCCTGAAAATTTGAGCTTGTGTCCCCAAGCATAGCTGCTACATTTTTAACTGATTCAGTGTGAGCTGCATCTGTGACCCCACAGCAATGGCAACAGCTGGGAGTATGTGCTGGCACCCAGAAAGCAAGTGCTGCCTTCCCACATGGGATATACTGCACTCTCCAACCTGCCCTGCTTGTATTTAAAGCACTAACTTAGCTATAATATAAAGGAAGCCTTTCTGTTACCATGACATTGAGCAAGAAAATAAACATTATGCTCCCTAGAAAATGAAAAAGAAGGTATCAGAGCATTTTAGCAAGTCTAATGGCAGAAGGCAGAGCCATCACAGCCCAGTATAGAAGACAAATGAAAATGTTTGGTTTTGATAGTTTGAAATAAAAGAGGAAAACAATTAAATAATCTGCATACAGAAACTGGCACACTTCAGATACTCTTCGTTCCAATCAAGTGTTAGAAAAGTGCTATTTTTATTTGCATTTTAATCCTAATGTTTTTGAAAAGCTGCTTCTTTTTTTTCCTGAATTCCCCAACTAAAGGATAGGATTAGATGTAAAACTCTCCAGGCACTTCCTAGAAGATTAAGAAATTAGATCATTTAAATAAAACAAAACCAGAAACAACTGTAAAACACCAGGAGTTTTAGCTAGTATCAGTAAGATATTGCATTATTCCTGAAAGAAAGATGTATTCAAGTATTTTATACCTGATACTGATGGTTCAGCATGCCAATTCTTCAAATTCAGGCTGACTAGCCATTTAGGGAAGCAAAAGGTTATGTAGATTGCCGCATCTGAAAAGGAAGGGTACATAAGCAGTTATCATTGCACAAGCACACAGAAGCTGGCAAGAAGAAAAAAACAACAGATTCTCTCAAGAAAAAAAACATTACAGCATTCCAGATATATACTTTAAATCAAGTTTACAGGATACATCTCTTATAGGTTTTTTTTGTTAAAATAGGTAAAGGTTTTGATTTAATATTCAAATTTCAGTCTTTTTTTTCTGTACTTGAAGTTTTCTTTCTAACACATGGTAGAGAACTTCCAAGGATAATTTGGTAGAAATCACTTTATTCAACAGATACAGGAATTACAATGACTGCTGGGCTCAGAAATGTTGCACTGTTTATGTGCATCTCTCTCTAGGACAGCAGTGAAATCTCACAATACAGGATTTGCACTTGCACCTACAATATAGGTGCACCTTTAAGGAGCTGACCTTGAACTGGGATATTATTCAAATGCATTGTGCATGTAAGTCCCCTTTTATACTGTTTTAATTTTGATTGAAATATGATGCCTCCTTAAAAAAAAAAAAAGTGAAAATGTTTCTTCCTTTCAGTTTGGAGTACATCTGTAGTAGTGAAGTGTTGGCCTGTTTGTTATGTTTTACTTGGCATGGACATGGGGGCTTCTTTGCCCTCATTTCACAAAAGAACAAACCCCTCCTGCTACAGACAGGAGCCAGGCACGGTATTTTCAGCAAGTCCATTACCCACCTGCTCTGCCCAATTCCATGAAGTAAAATCAGGACCACCCAACTTAATGTTAATAATTTATTTCATGAAGTTGTCCATTTTAGAGCTGAATTAGTGAAATGCAAGTGAACCGAGCCAAAGGCTCGGACTGGGCTGCCATTTTGACATTCTCATCAGGGAAATGATGCTGTAAACACCCATACTTGATTCACATGCATGGTCTCTTGGTTGCCTACAGTAATGCCCATCTGTTCAGATGGCATCATGCCCACTCAAGTTGCTCAAGGGAATACATGCTGGGCAGTGATTGGCTTAGGTAAGTATTTTCAAACTGGGTCGGTGTCGACCTCCTTTTGGGAAGGCCCAAGAGGAAAAGGAAACAAAAAGAATTTTCATTTTTTATTTTAATGGATTGTTTTCATTTAACATTCAGCAAAAACACTGTCATCTATAAAACATTCAGTAGATAGTCTTGCTAATTCTTTGGTACCTGTGACCCCAGCGAGGAAACATAAATTCAGTTGTATTATCATTTTTTAAATAAATGAGTTTGACCTGTTATAAAGTCACAGTCCATGTAGCATTAAGATCATCTCATCTGCAGAAAAGAAACCTGTCTCAGCAGGCATCGTGACAATTGAACTAATTTCTTCTCTTGAACATTGGTCAACACTCAAAACTGAATTCACAGGTATTATAGCTTGAATTTTGTGGATAGGGTGGTGAGCAACACTATGTCCAAAACTATAAGTTAGATCAAATCTATGTTATTGTACAAATATGCTATTCCAAAATATACAACAAACACAAAAATGCAAAGAAATACAGATGAATGGTGTGCAGTATCATGAAAGGATTAACCTCTTTTGGTTCCCAAACTGGAATAATTTTCAAATATAGCTTTTTACTTCTCCAAAGCCGAAGAAGTAAAGTGAAGCTTTAGTGAAGTGCATTGTGCAGTGAAGGCATTGTCTGTCACTTTGCTTTATCAAACAAAAAGGTGGGGGGGGGAACATGTCAAGCTTTCTTCCCACAAATAAACTGTGGGGATTTTTATTTAAGAAAAAAACTACCATTAATAGGAAAAAAAAAAAAAAGAAAAAAAAAAAAGGAAAAAAGATGAAAATAATCCAGCTCCTTTTCATTTGGGAGACAAAAGCCTTTCAGTGCTGCGTCCATGCGCTCTTGACTACTGTTTTGACACTGTGTCAAGATGCTCCCGCTCTGCTCCAGGTCTCAGATCACAGTTGGAGTGTCTTGATACAGTGTTGAATCAGTAGTGTCAGCAAGTCTCAGAGCAGAGTCAAAGAGCCTCAATATAGCCTCTGAACAGGTAGAGTCAGAGAGACCTTTCCCCTAAACTGAAGTAGGCAGAGGGTGCTTAATTTTTTTTTTAAATTGTTTGTTTTAACACATTTCGACCCAGCTGCACCATGCTCATGCTTCTAATTAATAGTCTGTCCTGCAGTAAAGGATCAGAGTTAACTCTCCCTACCCTGAAGAGCTGTTAGAAAGCAGCATGGAATAATGTTAATATTTCCTTCCTTGAAAGAGCAAGTCTAGGCAAGGAACTGAGGCTCTGGGCTTCCTGGGAGCAGCTGGCACCATGGAGAAAGTTTGCTGAGAGGCCCAGAGCCTGATTTGGCAGCGCCCTGCTCTGCCAGGGGATAGCCCTGCTCTGCTCCTGATCCACCATCCTCTGCTTTTGGAAACCCAGATGGAAACATGATGGCCTCTGCCTCTATCTGCAGCTCCAAGATTCTCCAACATCCATAGCAGCCTTCTCAGCAGCATCAACAGGGGCATAATTTTTCCAAATTTTTGGTAAAAATAACCAATTATTAGAATAAAACTGTTTTGAAGATTGAACACGCAAAGAATTTCTGGAATTCCTCCTAGGAAAGGGAGAAAAAGTGCACAGATCCCATGACTGCAAATAATGCTGCCTGAATTACCCTATCTGGGAAGACCAAATCCCACTAAGACAACAGCCTCTAAAGCATTGACTGTCAAGGACTCTACCAGGCTTGGGATGAGATGGATGCCAGTTCCTAAGAAGGTATTGGAGAAGGAGTGAAAAAAAGCCAGGGTTTAAAAAGAAAATAACTAGACTTAAGAGGCTGGATTAGAAAATGTAAATGGGTCAAAGGCACTTTCCTGCAGCTTTACATCTGAATATGTAATCCAGGCAATTTGGTACGCTAACACCAGGGGGGCACACAGATCAATGTGTATAATTTAGGTCAAATGACCACTGCAGAGTGAGATGCATGCATTCTTCTCACAATTGAGCCAAATTTATCCCTGATATAAATGCAGTGATTTCACTGAAGTTTTAGCAGGGATACATTTGCTCATTTATATGGCCAGTAACTTCTCAGTCACTTGTTGCTTATGTGTACCATCCCCAAATGCAAAGACGTCTTCAATTTCTCCTTGGTTTCCTCTCTTGTGATTATTGCACTGTTCATTACATAAAATGTTATTAAAATAGAGATAAAAATATTTATACAACAAAGCAATAAATGCTCAAGACTAATAGCCATAGCTCACAAAAAAATTTCAAAGTAATTTGTTTCCAATTGCGGTTTTGAAAATTGTGTAATAAAATGGCAATAGAGTCTTCAAGTCAGCTGAAAATACAGCAAAAGCAGAGGTGGGAACAGGGCCTTACCTCCCCACAGGAAGACAAAGCTCCGACAGTGTTTGCTATGTGCCTGAGATCCTTGGAGGAAGGTATTATTTAAGGTGCAAAGTATTTCTATGGGAAACAAATAAAGCTCACTGGCTGCTGCGGTGACTTCTTTGCAGGCACTTTCCCAGCACGTGGCAGCCAGGGGTTCATTCTCCTGTGGCCGCGCTGGCCCTACGGGGCTGTCACACTCTCCCAGCTGCAGAGCAGCTTCTGACCCCTCCTGACCATTTGCCCTCATCCCCCGCAGTGGCGACGGCTGCTCCAGCGCCCTCCCAGCTGCCTCTGGAGGTAAAAGAGAAATTAAAGATTGTATCATCCAGGCACAAATTAAAATCTTTACTGGGAGAAACCTGGTAGAAAGTCTCAGAAGAGAATGAATTATGTATTTGAACACTTAAGATTTCCTTGCCTTTATTACAGCATGGGGTCTGAACTCTGCTTTCTTCCCTGCACTTTATTACATGGTTAGAAGTCCCGCAGTAGGAAACTTGCAGTTTGAATTTTGAAGCACCTATAGTGTCATACTTTTTATTTTAATATTTGTCACCAACAGTGCCGACAGATAAAAAGTGCTGGCTCCCCACAGCATGATATGCGGGATTTTCAATAGAGCTACACAATTGCTTTTGCTAAGTGCTTGCGGGGCTCACAGTGCCAAATCCCGCAAATTGCTGCATTCAGGCCACTTTGCAGTGCTGGGCTCAGGCAAGTGATATTAAAAGTTAGTTGGGACATGTGCCTAAATGGCTGATTTATTTTTAAAATCCTAAGCAATTGTCTGAAGACATTTCTGCAACACAATTCAATAATTGTAGCACTTTTGAGATGGTCAAAAATTTTGTGTGACTTACAGTTTATTCTGTGTTTTGCATACAGTTTTAGGAAAAAAAAATCCTTTTCCAGTCCCAAAATTTGCTGGGGAAGGAATTCCCAAAAGCAATGTCATGAAGCATGGTGACATTCTATTTATGGATTACTACTTCCTCTTCTTCTCCCTTATTGCCTTTAATTTGCTTTTACCCTTATGAGTATATTGTTGTTCATATCCCAGCCCCAGGTCAGTATTATGGTGCAAATTATTTCATGTGCACAGCAATGCTAAATGTATAATAGTTACACCTGAGGTATCAGGGGAGAATTTTGTATCTCCTGTCTTATTCACAGGTCAATTAAAAAGCTGATTAAACCCAAAAAGTCTATGATGATAATTGTTGGAAATAGACTGGGATGATAATTGGTTTAATGACTGCTAAAGGAGTCATTGGGATGTGTGTCTCTCAAGGAGCCTGAATGGCACTTTAAGAGCTAGATTCATCCTGGGTGTTGGTTGTTGACTTTAATGGTATTACTCAAAAATCTGATTTGGATCAACTTAGAAAATATCGCAGACAAGACAAATAATTTTTATTTGTCTCTGCTGAGCTTTGGTGTCTCCCTTGAACTATCCTATTCAATGTCAACTCCTCCAGCACAAATTCTGCCTGTACAGCTTGAAGTAGCTCTATAAGGTGGGAATTCACTGAAGGTTTTATGTTTTCATACATTTTTTTTTTTTTTAGCTTAGCAGGAAACAAATTCTATATAATAACTAGAAAATGTAGGCCGAGACCATCCTCTGCACAGGAAATTTCACTCAGAGGGTTGGACACCCAGTGAGGTCCTATTCACAGACGTCTCTTTGTATTTTTCTGCCTGGAACCAAAGAAGGGGATTCATGCCAAAACCCTGCAGGATATGGAAATCTATCGGCTGTTCTGTGCTTCTGCCTGTCTTTCAAAGTGGCTTCTGATTTGGGGAGCCCTAAATTAAGATCCATAGGCTTGGGGGAAGGGGGGTTGGGTTTTTTTTTTAATAAGGACTCTAAACCTTCAATTCAAATAGCAGCCAGAAACACTCAGTACCTTTGAAAACCCCCTGACATTTCATTCCTCATCCTGAGGACCCAGAACAGCAAAAATTTAGACCAAAATGATTTCTCTGGGTTAGTCAGTATTACAGAATAGTGCAGAAGTCAGAAACCCCTTGCTGCTGGTTCTCAGTCTACTTGCACTGCCTAGGCTTGAAAAGGTTATAAGGTTATAAATCTTTCAGTGAAAACAATTCCTGCTTCATGCCATCAACATTTCCTAAAGACATCTGTGTAGGGCACCTCTAGAGGAGGCTCCCATTACTAGACCTATGCAGAAGAATAATGAGGAACTTACATCCGGTTTGAAAGACATTAATGAGTCTCTCTTGGATACAAAATATTTGTTCAACACCCTTATGGGCAGAATAGCACAGAGCTGAGCTGGGGAGCTCTGCCTGAATAGCATGAACTGGTGGGTCTCAGAAAAGGAACCACGCACAGCTCTGCAGAGAAAGTTGGTTTTTCAGGCCCAATTTACAGCTCTGGTGCTTACGTGTGTCTGCAAAGATTGAATGTGTATATTTCCAGCACCTACCTCTTTGTTTTCTCCAGTTGGGTTTCACACACCATGGGGGTATTCTGGATTCCTCAGTGGTTCTTCTCTAATTTTTTGCTTCTATTCTCAATAACATTTGGACAAAAACCAGGCAAACAAACCAAAACAAACCACAAAAAGCTGAAGATATGTTCACTCTTTTTTCCTCCCTCCTCCCTCCAGACTTTCTCTCACACACAAAAATATTTCAGGGTTTGGGGGTCAGCTTGTTTGAATTTTTTGCTCCCCCACATCTTGGTGCATCATTGAGCTAATGGTGCACAGTCAAGTTATCCAGTATTACCCAAATTATCCAGATTACCAAGGGCTCTGACCCTAGTGTGCCTGACATATGTGAACATTTAACTCCTCGAAGTCAAGGCAAATGGTTGTACACATATTTGCAGTGCAGCACAAAAGAAGATGCACTTTTCTGGCAGTTTCCAGAAAGAAAATGAGGTTGTTGTACAATTTGATATAATGAAACAAGAACTGGAATTACTCTGTGAAATGAAAAATGGAGGGCAGGGGTGGCTCTGAACTTAATTGGTATTTTATGCTCTGTTATGGTGCTAAACCCCTCAGTAAGAGAGGAGGGGCACTGGCATTCCTGTTTGCTAGGACAAACACATCTTACCTGCCAGCAAAGGTCACCTCCCTTCCCAAGTGGGATGCCAGGTAGAGCAGCTTTGTCTGTTCTTAGGCCTTCACAAGTGCAGGACTTCAAATTTCTTGTGTGCCTCTGCCCCTTTTCAGACACTCCTTCTCAAGCCACACCAAACACAGCAGATTCTCCTGTGTCAGGCTTACTCCTAACGCAAAGCTGCTGTGAAACTGGGAAACCTGGTGGGCAGTGCAGATGCCACTGCTGAGGGAGGGGAATGTAGAAAAAGCAGAGAGATCTGGAATTTGAAAAAAATAACCCAGCTAGCGAGGGATCAGATGAAAAGGCAGAGGGTCATCACCAAAACTCTGGGTTTATCTAGCAATAGAACAGGTGGTACAAACCTACAGCAGCCAGGAAATCATGGACATGGCTCCACTTTGCAGAGCTTTTCTGGCCCTGTGCTTGCACCCACACACCCCCTCAGCTTCAGCACTGAAACCAAAGTGAAACGTGGGATTTTATTTAAGGACTATTGCTCTTGGCATCATCACAGACGTGATCAGGCCAGTTAGAGAGAGGCAAAACTATTTGAGCTCATGCACTGCATCCAGTGGCTCCGACACAAGTCAGGTGTTGTCCTCTCCTTTTAGACTATCCACTTTTCTTTGCACTGTCTGTTTATGAGACCATATTCTGACTTCAACCAAGGTTTCATCTTCCAGGTTTCAGTGTTTAGGCATTTGGGGATATACACTGTAATATAACATATAATTACATTGCATATCTATTGGGAATTATGCTACAGCTGATCAATTCTTACATCACAAGACCCTCATGAAGACAAATGTTTCTGGGTCCTACTTTGGCTGAAAGTCTGTCTTTCTAATTAGCAACCCAAATTGTTTCTCCTACCTAGGATATTGGAAGCTCTTGACCATTTAGCACCATTACAAAAGCATTAGCTGAGCTTATTTGCACACTTCCTTAACCTTCTCTTCATCACAGGCTTACACTGACATACCTTGTGAATAAACCAGAAAATATACAGAAGAAGCAGTATCTTTTGTAAATGACATCTGTATTTATAGCTTTCATGCATAGAAGCCAATTTCTTGAGGAGCAGTGCCTATAAATTGCAACTGGAAGAAGATGCACTTATTTATTGCATTTCTTCCAACCAGGAAAAAAATGCTTTTTCTCTCTCCGTTTCCTTTAAATTAAAGGCTGGTTGAGGAAGAGCCCAGCACCTCAGGGACACAGCTTCTGCACATGCAGCTTGGAGGGCTTGTTTTGCTCACTCATTTATTGCCAGGGAAGGATCACATGGGGGTACAGGTATCTCTTCCAGTCATGTAAAACTGAAGACACAAATTTTTTATTTTTTTTTAAGTTCAAAGTAAGATTTTAGTTGATACAAAAAGATTTTGGGGCTAAAAGGTTTTTTCAAGAGGTAGTCTCATCTAGAAGGATTTCTCCCACAGAGTCCTACCATACACTCACTAACTCTCTAGTCCCTTCTTTTTGAGGATACCATGAGGGCTGTCCAGGGTTTTAAACACCAACACGTATTTGGGAACACTAGGAAAAGCAAAATCCAGAAAAGCTAGTCTGTACATTATCCCACAATTCAGTAATACCCAGCACTGCCTCTCCAACCTGCCAGAGCAGGTTGACTGCACTGAGCTACAAAGACAGACAAAGCAGTTAAGAGCCAAGTGTGGGTAAAACGGCGAAAACGCTGTCAAAGCATCACCTCGCCCGGGGGCACTGATATCCCTAAAGCACTCAGAAGCAGGATTGAAGCGTGATGTTTCTCACAGGGCCGCTGTGACACCCACAGACGTCACAGGGCGGCAAAACCCCGCAGAGCCGAGCGCTGCCCGAGCCCGCTTCCCTCTGCCCCCGACAGCCGAGAGCTCGCGTCCAGCACGGAGCTCCCCCGGAGCAGAACGAGTTTCGATTTACGAAATCCCAGGAGCCGTCCCGAAGCGCCCCAGCGGCGCAGCAGCGTCCCCGCCGTGAGGGGAGGCGAGGCGCGGCCCGGCGCGGTGACAATGGGGCTGTGTGGGGGCGGCCCCGGCCGCGGGGACACAGATGGCCGCGGATGGCAGAAGGACACAGAAGGCAGGGCACAGCCGCGGCGAGCAGCGGGCAGCGCCGCGGGCACGGGCAGGGGCACGGGCACGGGCAGGGCGGCCGAGCGGGGCCCGACGAGCGGCGACACCGCAGAAGGCTGGACCCGGCCCCGGCCCCCACAGGGGAACGTTTCGCTTTTTTCCGCACAAAAGGGCAATCTCTAATGGTTAAACCGAGCTGGTTCTCAGGGCAGCGCACACAGCGCTCGGGAGCAGCCTGAGTGGTGATCAGTCAATGTCTTGTCTCTCTCTCGGGGTGCTCGGTGTTTCTCATTTGGACACCTCCCGTCTCCCTCTGTCATCTAATCTGCCAAGATGCTCCTTGGTGTTCCTTTTTGTCAGGAAAGTAACAATAATTCACAAATACACAGATCAAAACGCATATCCTTCCCTTTTCAGAAGAGACTTTACAGTGGTTAGGACAACAGAAATGTAATAAAAACAGACAAAACTAAGAACAAAGCATTTCACAAGGGGCAAAAATGAGGAGAAAAGGAAAAAGACAAAGCAATGAAGAGCACACCATGCTTCTATGGGCTCCAAAGCCCCGTGGCTATGGCAGTTCCCACTGGGTTTCTGTGGCCATACATACACATGTTGGGCTCGCATGCTTTCAGCCAGGACAGCACTTGCAGGGGCTGTTCTTGCCCTGGCTGATCGCTGATAACATTCCACAGGGACACAGCACCCCTGCCCTCTGCACCTCCATCAAATTTAGATGATGCTTCTGGAGGAGAGGGCATTACAGAAACCTCCCTGCTTTGGGGTGTGGGCCAAACCAGAGAGACCCCTTACACAGACCAGAGGAAAAGTCTTCACTGTTCATACCAGAGAGTGATTTACTCATTAAAAGCCAGATAAACACACCAAACCCCAATCTACTCTTACACATTGGTGGGATAAACTAACTTGTACACTTTGGACATGCGATGTGCTGATTTACAGGGTTGAATTTTCATTAACTCCTCTGGGAGGGCAGTAAGGTTGTGGAGGGACACAACCCCTCGGCTCTCTGATTTTTCCTGCTCAGCAGGGTGATCTTGCCCAATCTACTCAAAGATGTTCCAGGCCAAAGTGATTAGTTGCTCACTCCCTCAAATGGTCTTCAAACTTCTTTTGTCTGCCTTTATTCTGGGAGGCAATTGGCTAAACACTTGCTTTTTCCAAAATTTTAAGGCGCCTGACCGAAGTTGGTGATCCCTTGCTGAAAGTGATGGATCAGACAAGAACATACACAAGCATTGAATAGAACACAAATGTGTAAAGCTGCCTACATAGACAATAGGTGCTGGTTGCTAATTCTTGACTAAGTATTTAAATTTTTTTTGGATGTACAGGTAGGCACTGATGCTAAATGCAAAGATCTTTCAGTGCATAAGGGCTGGTAAAGTAACCTGCTACAAATACAGGTCTGTTGTTAATCTATTGTTTATATAAATTTATATTTCAGTATTTCTCTAAACTTGAAGATGCTAAATTGTCTGTATGACATTTCATTACAGATTTAGAATTAACATGATCTCCAGCACTACTGGTCCTAATACCACTTGGATCATAAAGTGACATTCTGCCTAAAGCCCATCCTCAGCCAGAATTTCAGCAAATCTGGTTTGCACTTACCTGTGAGTGATCCATGTCACCCACACCTTGAACAGCCTGTGCCAGTCCCTGTCTGCACCACCACCACCACACGGAAGCTGCAAGTTACACAGACAGGCAGGGAAACATCACAGGGATTATGGAAAGGCTCTCCAGCCTGTTTTCAGTGTGTCACAGCTATTGAAATATAGCTGCCTTTGGAGCAAACATTTCTGACTGTTTTCCAAATGCCTTCAGCAGCACTTCTTGGCCGCTAAGAAAAAAGGGGTGAAACCTCAGACATGTACCAGAAGCTGTGATATTATCTTTTCTCCACCTGCAGTTAGGCTCTGTTTTCCCTAGGAGCTTTTAACAGATACAGGAACTATATACTACCCTGGCAAAGCACTCCCTGGTGTGATTGCAGCTATGGCAGCAAAGCTGTTTTGTACCAGTGCAGGGCTGCTCTGCTCCTGCTCCCCAGTGGGACCGGCAGCACAGGAAGCACCAGACAAAGGCCCCACATTGTGCTGCAGAACTCTGCCCCCCAGAGCCCTGCCTGGCACAGCCCTGCCTGGGGAGGCTCAAGCCTTGGAAAATGGGATCAGACACCAGTCCTGCACCCTGGCAGAGGCTAAGGACCACCTCTGTGAGCTGCAGGTGCCCAGTGTGTCACAGATGCAGCTCCATGGCAGGAACAGAAGAGTGGGCAGCTCTCCCTCTGCTTCTCTGCAGTAGCTTTCACCCCCACACCCCAAGCTGGATTTCTTTGGCCCCTAAGAAAGCAGTTATCAAGACAGCACCATCCCTTGCCATGTAATGTTCATGTAGGCCTGGTTATCTCAAAAAATACCACAAAATCACCCAGTGGATTCATGGCAAGCTTTCTGCACATTTGCACATATTGTCTTAGGAAAGAAATATCTTAAAGAAGTGGCATTGGTCCATTGGTGTTGAATTATTACCCAAGTACTGTAAGAGCAGAAAAGGACCACAGCTCATTTTTTCCAGACCTGGGGGCACAATCCAGCCCCTCTCTCCAAGCTGACCTGGACTGCTCATATGCCAAAAGGGATGAAGAAGATGGAGCAGGACCACAGCCCTCACTCATGCTTTGGAGCCTCTTACCTTTCAAAGGCCGTATGGAAAGCCAAACTTTTCCCTTCCTCTACCCCTGCCCACAGCATGGTCAGGGTTCGGGGCAGATGACACGTGAGCTTAAGCACTGCTTGGAACTGCTGGGCTGAGCAGGTCCCCCGCACCCTGATCCAGTAACATGGGAATATATGCAGCTCCAAACAGGAACTTCACGTGGGGAGTTCCCCATCTCAGCACAGTGACTGTGCACCTACTTTTAACTAGTCAGCAGGGAGATGCTCAGACAAAAGCATGTGCTTCAGTACAGCACGACTAAGGCAGCTCTCTGAGTTGCATGAAAACATCAATTCAGCTCTTGGGATTCACAGTGCAGAACCTTTTCCTGAAGATAGAAACCCACATCATTTTCATTTCTGAAGGCTTGCCCAGAAGTGATCCAGCATGATTTCAAACCAGGCAAAGAGCCTCCTTTTTCAGTATCTCCATTGTAAGAACCTGCTACCTTTCTTTTAGCATAGAGAAGATGGTACATGAGCTCTTTCCACAGCAACTGCTGCACATTCCCAGCTTTTCTGGCAAGGGCATGTCTATGAGCCTGTACTGCAAGACACTTTTCCATTTCCCATCTTAAAATAGCACAACTGAGTTAGAAACATGCTTATACTATGAACAGGAATAACGAATTGGTGATTTCATTAACTAATTTTTCAACTTGTAAACATCTGTTCTGTGGTTTAGAGAGAAATAATCAGCTTGAAAAGTTAAACACTTTTCTAGAAATGGATAATTTTAGTGTAATTTTGATGTAGAAACAGTGAGCTAACAACAATCTAGATGCAAACAGAACTGTCCTCTTTGGAATTAAGAAAAGTCATTCCTAGTTTTGTTATATTAGGCTTTGTAAATTTATGATAAGCCACATTTTCAGCCTAAACTCTGACTGTCCATGCAATGCTATTTCAGCAGAATAAAAACCATCTATCATTTATATAATTTGTCTCAAACAGGACTTTTTTGGGGGGGGTTGTTTTTTTTTAGGAAGTTGTAACTTTTCTTAAGTTAGGACTGCTCTGGTGCTTTCTGCTGTAAAGACGACCCTGCTTCAGTTGTACCCAAAGTTGTGGTTTGATTGTAGCCTTCCCTTACTGTTCTGAAGGAACCGTGTATGCACAGCAGGACTATCAACATCAGCAGGGATTTAAATTGTTGAAAATATGGGCTGCAGCATCAACAAGCTGTGTCACCCTTGCACTTGTAAAGAAGCTTACTATATAAACTACTTTAGGCATTGACAAAATACAACTCATATGCTCCAAGCCCAGACATGGTCCAGTGACACCCGGTTGTGCTCTAGGTCAGTGCAGCGATTTTCAATGGCTCTGACTGTGCGTGTTCCCACGCCACAGTCTTGCAAAGCTTTGTACTTTGTGGGAATGGGTAACCACATCATTTCAGCTGTCACAGCTGCTGAATATCATTCATGATTATGATTCATTCAAGCAGGAGACACCAGGAGAACTACATCTTTCTAACTTTCCAGAGGTGTCCATGGTCCTTAAAATGACTGTTTCTCTGACTGAAGATATAAGTTTAAAAGATATGAGTTTAAAAAGAGTAAAAGAAAGCCTGGCAATTGGCTCTGTTAGGCTGCCTGATGGCAGTTTCCAGTGTCAGAAGTATGGCACTTACACAGAGCTACAATACCTGGGGATCTGAAGGGCCACGTGGTTAAAATATGTAAGCTCCTACCATGGTCTCCAAGGCCTGATCCAATATAATTTGTATACAAACAGAAACTTTTTTTTTTTGTATTGAAACAAAGAAACACAGAGATATGGCCAAGGGAGAGGTCTGGTCCCTCCATTCTTGTTGAAACAACTAAAATATTAAAGAGTATTATAAGCTAGCAGTACCTTTTCATAGTACCTGTTCTTACCTCACCTCACTGTACTGTGGAGCCAGGGAGGTATATCCAGAAGCAAACACAATGCCAGACACAGAACCATGGCTTTTGCTTTGTCTCCTCCTGGGCTGCAGAGTGCTCTGTGACATCAGGTGAGCAGTCACGGAGATTCAGCCACCCCAGCAGCAGCAGCAGCAGCAATGCAGGGGGCACTGACAGACAGACAAGCTCTGACGCTAAGCTCATGTATTCCCTTTATTGAACTGTACTAGTTATTGCAATCAGATTAAGTCACATTTATAAAGCAGACCATCCAGTTGCACTGAAACCGATTATATTCATTACATAGTTTTAATCACTGTCCGGTGAACTGGCAAATCCAATCAAAGCATTAGTCTTTAATTAAAAAATTAAAAAGAAATATTCAGACAATAGCCAAGCAATCACATCACAATGCACAGTTACCTAAAATTGCAATTAAAAAGCAGTTAACAAAAAAGAAAAAAATCACACCTAATCTTTAACTATCAATATAATACAAGAAGCAACAAAAGGCAACAGCATCAAAGCAGATTTATCTAACACTATAAATTCAGTCAGAAGCAGAAGCTCTAAAGTACACTAGCTGAAGCAGGACAATAAAAAATACTGAGCATGGAATACTTTTAATCTCTTCCATTAATATTCATTTCCAGCTGCTTATAATAGCAGCGCCTCATGGCCAAATCATTAGAGTTTTACATCTGGGTTGCAAATGACACTTTGATTGGATGTAATGTTCAAATGGTCCTCCCCACTGTGCCACCGTCAAGTCTTCTGCAGAGAGGTGTCCTGTAGTGCCAGTGGCTCACTGTGCGTGCTGGCTCAATGTGTGGTTCTGGAAAGACGAAAAAAGGAGACATGCATGAGGGGCAGAATAATAGAAAGCATGCCCATACCCTCCCACTCAGTACCATTTATGCAGAGCTCAACATAAAAGCTTCTCAATTATTACAAAACAAAATGCAATAAAGAAAAAGTACTCATAAGTAACAGCTGCCAATATGACACATTTGCTTTGTTCTGACAGATCTGTTAATGCTAGCATGAACTTAGGAAAAAAAACGCTACAAGCCAAGTATAGTCATGAAGGTTTCCTTTTTTTTTTTTTTCCTTTTTTTTCTCCTTTCAGTACATATAAAGAAAATGGTAACTTCATGGGCAAAAAAACTGCCTTTAGGGATTCCCTTCACTGTAACAATTAAAAAAATAAAAATCTGAATCGTGAGGGAACCCTCGCCATATTTTTACTCTTTTATTCTCACTCGTACCGGGTGCAAGTACTGGCAGCAAGAGACACCAGATTGTGACACACACTTCTCAGTCCAAGAAATACTTCGGCAATAACAGCTGAACCGCCAGCTCAGGCACCAGGGTAATATCCCCAGCAGAAAAAAAAGCTGGACATATAACCCAGAAGTTAAATCTCTTTAAAGAATATACTTTTCTCTACACATTTCTTTCAGCAGTTTAGAGTCTCTTTTGTTCCCTTTTTTCCTTTTGGTAGATTTGTAATAGCCTCAATGTCATCACAGTATCTCACATCAGAGGATGCTGACCTGTCTTGCCCTTTTTGTATAGGAGCCAATAAATCCTAGAGCCAGCCTCGGAAGAGTATTTTTAGAGCAGTAGCGATTCACCTACATTCTGTGTTCTGACTAAAACCCTAGTCTTACACATAAGCTTAGCTTTATTTGTACGATTATCCAATTATTTGGGCAACTAGAGAAGTGCTTCATGGTGAGGTTTTCTTGAGCTGAGTCCCCAGCATCCCCAAATATAAAAATTCATTTGTGCTATTTCAAGCCTAGGCAATTTCCCTAGTCTCCATCTGCCTAATAACAGAGCCGGGCAAGTCCGCCAGCTTGAAGAATAAGTTTTTAAACACAAAATGAATTTTGAATCTAATTATTTATTTACAGTGATGAAGCTTTAAAATAAAGTAAGATATTTTAACTTTTCATAAATCATCTGGTCCTGCTACACTATCCACAGCCACATCGTGATCAGGATAAAAGAGCAATCCCCCGCTTTATCCAGAGATGACATCTCCCTGATGGAAACCGCCCGTGGAAAGAGGCGCTGGGCCGGCGGCGGTGACCCGGTTTGCAGCAGGAGCGTTCCTGGCCCTGCACTCCCGAGCCGCGGCCAGCAGGTGTCAGAAGCGCTGCTGAGCTCCGGGAGCCGGGCCGGGCACTGCGCTGCGCGGGGAGGGCAGCGGGGCACGGGGAGCCCTCGACAACGAAATACCAGCTGCAAAAATCATGGAGTCACAGCTTCTGCGTAGCACCGGACCTCCCGGCACACCCCTGCCTGTAACACTGAATATGCCGAACCACAAATCAGAAATTCGTGAACTGACAGCTGGAACTGCTTTGCTTTTAGACAATTTAACACCACCAAACACAAAATTCAATGGCTTTTTCCTTTGATATACATGGAAATTTCCTGGCCTTAAGAAGGAATGACCTTTGCAGTGCTGGGTGTTATTCTCAAGCCTAACAATGACTTTATGGAGGAGGGTGGATGGAGCCCTGCACGCACAATAGCAGCACTGACAAGAAGCTTGCCCAATAAACCTAGCTGGGGAAGCATGAAAATGTGAAAGAATACACAGGCTCCTCTGTGCTCACACACTCCTCAGCATTTTAACAATGGCCATTCCTTGTGCACTTCATTACAGTTCTATTTTTAGGCCATCCTGAATATCAATAAAAAGCCCAAAAGGTTTACCATCTTCAAATTGAAAGAAGGGCTATTTGTGGTAGACAAATCCATACTTAGTTAGGCAGTGTCATTTAGAAGATAATGCACAATCAGCACTGGATGCATGACGCACTGCCTACAGTCAGGGAACATGATTTCAAACTTGTGTGGCTGCTGCATTGATTACACCAGGCAGGTCAATAAAGGAATGGTATGTGGCTCTAAATCTGATAATGAAGCTTTTATTGTGATCCCTCCCTCCTCAAACATCAGCTAATAACATGTTCTGAACATTCCCAATAGAAGGAATACACTGGGTTTAGATCAGAATTTGTCAAAGGGACAAACTGATGGTACTTAAATACTGCAGCCATTTGGAGCTGGGTCAGGCAGGAGCTGAGAAACCAGCCGTGCCATAGGGCTAGGAGTTAAAAAATTACATTTTTCATATGCAAATCTTGATTTTGTCTTAGTACCTTGGGAATGTACCATTTATTCCCCGTGCATGCATTACTGACAATCAATATGCTGGCTAGTGCCTGGACCAGGCAGTTAATAGCCAGAGCCACATTTTACACAAGGCCTCACAAACAGCTCTGTAATGCCTATGGACAAGAGAGCCAGTGTGCTCTGCATCCTTCTCCTGCCTTTCTGAGCAGATCCTGCTCAAGCCATGGGCACAAATGCCAAGTCCTGCACACCCAGGTGCCGGTGAACACTGGGTGAAGGCTGCATAAACACCACAGCGCGTCTTTGAAAATCCCATGAGAATCTCTCTGTATCTTCTGCCATCCATATAGGTTTCAAACATACTGAAATGCATTTCAAAACATGCCTTTGAAAAAATAGTCTGGCAACTTGTCTCTTATTACTAGCAATTGTCATTTCTTATCTTCCTGCTTCTACTCCCTGTGCCCCGTGCATCTGCAGCGCAATCATTGGAATTGTGCTCTGCAGATGTCAGAAAGCCTCTGAGCCATTCAGGGCTTATGTCTCTTCTCTCACACATGTGTTTTCTGTATTTGACCCATGGTTTTTCAAATATCTTTATTAGGCACTTTTTTGTGTGCCCAAACACAGAAAATTCTCTTGGCTGACCAGACTTTTGGAGCAATTGAAAATCAAGTATTAAAAATGCCCTATGCCTTTGTAGGAACAGTTTTGACCCCAATGAGCCACTGGGCTGTTCCAGGTAGCAGAAAGAAATCATAAAGACCAGAAGGAAGCAAGTTTTGAAACATATGATACTATAGGAGTGCTGCTACCTAAGCAGCCTAAGAAACTTCACCCACCTTTCCAGCAGGAGAGTAGGCTGGCTGAAAACAGCTTGGGTGTGATTTTTCAACTCCACAAATTATAGTTTAAAAAAAAAAAAAAGAAGACTTAATGGTGGTTTCCAGAGGAAAATAGAGCAGTCACAAAAATGCAGGCCCTCCAGGAGCACTCCTCTGTGTGTGTACATGCCTACCAGCTCCAAGGCCATCCATACACGTGCCCGTCTGGGGCCAGCAGGAGGCACGACATCATTTGGAAGCTGAGCAGGAAAAATGGTTCTTCCCAGCTCCTGTTAGACCCCCTGGTTCACGCACGGCTCACAGCTGATACCCCACTGAATACATCATTCTGAGACATTATTGCAGCTGGAAAACTCTACAGCAGCACTAAGTCACCTGTCAAGATCAAGTAAGTCACAGCTTGTTTACAGGATAAGGTTGGAAAATCTCTTCTTTTCTTGAGAATCATGCAAAATGGATAGCAATTCCCTTAGCTAGTCAGTGGGAAAAATGCAACTACCCCAAGTCTTGGGGCTGTTGCAGTGTTTAAGTGGAATTTTCAACTGGCTGCACAATGCCCAAATGAACCGTTTATGGAGGTGTCTGTGATCAAGGAACTGGACGACGGGTTTTGCAGGGAATAAAAAGATTTCAAAGAATGGTTGATTATTGTCCATGTAGACACTGATTGCTCTCCAGATCTACCCTGGAGACACCCCCTGCCTGCCCTCTGGATGCAGATCAAGCCATTTGTGCAGGACATCCACAATGAATATTTCTCTGTTTTTTTACAGGCATGATTATGAAAACACTGGCATGACAATCTCCATTTTCAGAGCTCTGTGTCAAGAAGGAAAGCATCAGGCTTGAAAGATGATCACTTACAACAGTTCAAAGAACTCTTACAAGCTATATAAAGATCGAGAGAAAAAACACACACACAAAAAGCAGCACATGATGGAGCGAAGCTCCAAGCCAGGCAGTCAAGCTGGGAGTCTCCCACACTGCAACGACACTCACTGCCAACAAGTCACAGGTGTACTACACAGGAGCAGGTGAAAAAAATAAAATGCAACTGTGAGGGGTGTGATAATGGTTTGGGGCCATAACACATCCAGTCTATAGTGCCATTGTGCATCTGTTATGGATTTAGACATTTTCTATCAGCCATTTACAAATACACTGTCTACGTGCATGAGCACATACCCCTGATAGACCATATGTTATACAAAAGTTAAGAAATGGCCTAACAAGGCTGGTGATGCCCACCACCCTCAGGTGAAACTCAAAAGCCTTCTGCAGTGTTACACAGAGACTGGTTCTCTGATGAAAGGCTACAAAGCCTCTCTCCCCTTCCAAATGCCATTGAAATGAACAGAAAACATTCCTCAAAAAATTTCAGTAAGAATTACGGAGATAATAAATTCATGTGACAATCAGCCAACATGTAGCCATTGGGTGGCCTATTAATCCAAATATTTTTCTCAGGGTGTGGGGGGTCCTCCAGACCCAGATAGTTTCTCTCTGCCTCTCCCCATCTCTGCTCAGGTTTCTATCACCCCTTCAGGCACTGTCTGATTCCACGCCCAGAGGTCATGGCTGGGGACCACTGGGACCATGTCCTCCCCATTCTCTCTCCTTTTCCCTTTACAGAGCAGGGCTGGGAAACAAGAGAAGCGATGCCTCCACTGACTGCCAATATGCACAGCTTGCCAGACAAAAACTAAACCTCAGATTCAGGCACTGACTTGAAGCAAAGGTTTGTCTCACATTTGAACATATATATAAAAAAAGATAAAACAAAACCTCCAAATTACTACAAACAGAAGCTAGAGTGTCTAAATATTTATGAAATACCATCTGCAGCAATCCTTTTTTCAATGTTTTGGATCTTTTGAATTCAAATTGGTCCAAAAATAAATCTCTCAGCTGTTACTACTCATTACATATCCATAAGCACACATATGTATGTGCACAGGTACTACTTCCCTTTAACAGCAATCCATAAAGATAAAAATTTCTATGCCTTGACTTTATAAAGGGATTACTTTAGGCAGAGGACACAAGACGACCCTTGCTTTAGCCATTGGAGATTATGCTCTCTACAGAAAGCTGTGAGCCTTAAATTGGTGCTGCTCTAATCCTAAACTGGAGAGGCATTCAAGGGATGCCATGACCCAGAAGAGCAAGCAGAAAAAAAAATTAAAAAAAAAAAAAAGGCACACTGAAGGAGGAGGGTGGGAAAGAAAAGATAAAGAGAAAAAGAAAGGAGAGCAAGCTTGCTTTAAAGGATAAAACTATTTATTTTTAATTTTAATTTCTCATTGCTACTTTCCCTTTGCTATCAGACTCTAAAGAAAAATCACCTTTGCACCCCCTTGCAGTTTGTATGTGCTTATTTTTAGAACTGTTTGACAATTATCCAAGGGTCTAAGACTAACAGATGGCCTGTCTTAAAGCCTCATATGTTCACTAGTTTGCACTTCTGACAAACAGTAAATGTACTCAAGAGTGTGCCATAAACAGGGCTGAATGAATACTCAGAACACAATTTAGTTAATACACTTCATTAAAACTGATAGTGGTAACCAACGTTTCCCATAAAACCAGGTGTTAATTGCCCTTCCAGTTGTTTCAGGTAACTTACCCAGTGACATTTATATGTTTAGATCATAGTTTTTCAGGCAGCACAGAATTACTTCTTTCCTTTCCCTTGGTATTTCACCCACTACATAAAATGTTTGTAACAAATGAACTCCAAGTTATCATGGTATGCAATAAAAAAAATAAAAAATTGTCAGGCAAGACAGGTTCACATGTCCCTTCTTTATTTGAAGAGTCCCTTGAAATGGAGGTAGAGGCAAACGAAAGGTGGCACATCCTTTGTGAAAAGCAATGGCTGCCTGTGTTACGGCTTCCTTCATCTCTGAGCATCTGATAACTTGCCATACGTCAGTCAGTCCCTGTGTCAGCACACTTTGAGATGGCACTTCAACAAATGCAGTTAGAAAGCTGTCCTTTACAAGTTATTGAACCAGGAAAAAAAAAAATCATTTTGAGTGTCTAAGAAAATATGCCTGGAGGTTTGGTGTCGGCTGAAAAGCGAAGTTGCCTGTTTCCAATGGAAATAGCTGCTTCTGAGTTACTCTGATGCCTGCACGTGATTACTCCAGGGGTAAATGCACCTTTCACAGGTAGTGGGACACAGAAACACTCATGTGTGCCAGGACTGAGCTGCCCCTGGGGTTTCTGTACCCACTGGGGAGGATAACCAGCCTCCCTCAATGGCTGCTCACACGGGGGGGCCCTCAGCCACCCCCAGAAACCTGCCCGGCTCCTGCGGTGACCAGGACCGGGCACTTCACCTGCCGTCAAAGGGAAGGTTCGGATTCGTAACATTTGCAGGGGCGGAAAGCCGTTCCACACGTGACTGCCTAAATGCTGTCTGTTTTTGTCAATAACCCCCTTTCTGCGGCCGCACGTTTCCCCGCAGCTGCCGGCTGTGGGTGTGCGGAGCCCCGGCACGGCCCGCGTCCCCGCCCCGGCCGCCTTTGTTCTGCAGCGGGGCCGCCCTGCCTCGGCTTCAGCTCCACACTGCTCTGCTTCTGCCCGTCTGAATCCATTCCTCAGCTTTGATAGGCGTTTCTGTGTTATTCTGGTTTGAAAAATTATCTTTCTATACAAATACCTTTCTTGGAGTTATTTTTCCCAGTGCCAGATTCTTCTCACACCAGCTAAGAATTAGATAATTTATTAATTTAATTTCTCTTCTAATTCAGGTTGTTTAGTCCTAATCAGACTTTGAAAACTCACCTAAACATGCCTTCCCCTTTCCACTTGAGACTAATAATTTTGTATCAGCAGTCTTCTAGATCTGCCATCTCTATTCTTCTCTAAAACTCGGAATAAACTAAGTTGAGCCTATTACAAGTGAATTCTAAGCACAGCCTAAGCCTGGCATAGCCTCTTGTATTCTATTAAACGCCTCACCAAAAAGTCTATACACTTCTTCCAAAAACACTGGCTAAAATGCTGAAGCACAAAAGCAAACTGAAGCCTTTGGGAAAATCTCCCTATCACAGCACTTTGGAAATAAAAAGCACAGAGGAATACATTATTAAGAGATAACCAGTGTCTTCTGTTAGAGAAACTAGCTGTAAACACACCGTGATTCACTGAGGCACCCAATGAAACCAGGGAGCTAATAATACCTGTCCTGAGGGACCGCACGCTCCTGAGAATTTCACTCAGAAATGCAAATTTATCAGCATCCTTGTAACTTGTAGTCTCCAGTATGCCATGCACAAGATCAAAAACAAGCCAAGGGAAAAACCTTACGCTTCCTAAATATAAAGTGAGAGGGACAAATTTAATTACTGTTGTCAGAAGTGCGAGAAACCATAATATTTTTAGAATACCTTCCTTCCTTTCTCAGCCCCACTGTTACTCCCCGACTGGATTCCAGAGCCAGTTCTGATCCCAAGAGCAGAAAAAGGTTTGCAGAATCCCAGCACAGCGCTCTGCCACCAACGGTGCTGCTTTAACCTGGGCTTGGTCAGTCCATGTTTTTCTGGGAAGCTGTCCCACAGTCACTCGGGGGCCACCCCATGGTGCGTCACAAACCCAGCATGCAGCAGCACCAACGCCCTGTGCCCGGCTTTGAAGTGACCCTCCAAATCGAGAACGCAAACGCCCACTTCCAGTCTGTTTTCAAACCTAAGCTACAGCATTCAGAGAAAGCATTTCCTGCCCACAGGGGCACTCCCTTGCCTGTGCTACACCAAAAACTCCAATGCCCATCCCAATGCTGACCTGTGTGCAATCTATGTATAGGTCCTACTCAGAGAAGCAACATTTCAAAATAATTTTGAAGAGGTAAACCATTTTCCAGGAATTTTTCTTAGGTTTTCCTCTCAAAAGCATGAATTGCTGATTTCTTAGAAACCAATCCGAATCTTATCTCATTAATCCCTCCTTGATCTAAGGTAAATCATATCACATAAGCCAGTTAATTGTTCATTTCTGTAAAGGCTGGAGTCATCATTATGGAACACTTTGTGGCTCCCCTAAACACCAAATGATTTCCTGACTGGGCCTTTATAGTAGGACTAAAATGGTGTATTTTCATAAAATACTTAAAGCCAAAGGGAAACACTTTACATAGCACCTTTAGAAGTTAAAATGCATAGGGCAAAGCTTCACTGAGTGACTGTTTCCAAGGGAATATAAATCAACAAAAGCCAGGAAATTGAGAATTGAACCTAAAACTTGCTCTGCTGTTCGCTGGTATGGCAAGGGTCACTGAACACCACCTGATTACTTTTTGTTGCTTTTTCCCCTGCACCAGCTAGGCATTCCTGGTATTAAGGACAGGTATAAAACAGTTGCTGTCTTAACTGTGAATTTTAATGCAAACATTAACAGGGGCAGGTCTCACATTCATAACTCAGGCAACATCCTCCACTGAATGATGGGAGCTGCAGCTGAACCAAGTTCCTTGGGCCAAATTAGCAAGCGGACAGCCAGATGTAACACAAGCAGTACCTGCCTGCAGGAGGACCACAGCCCTTCAACCAGCAGTTCCTTTAAGAAGCAGCAACTTAAGTGAAATTCCATCTAATGGAATACTGATCTGAGAAATTGTATTGCCTTGTGTTATGGATACACTTTTCTTAGAGGCAGATAAATATTCCTGTCACGTAATACCCACACACTGCTCGGGCTGACAAAACGGCTGGTCAGTGACCTGTTGCCTTAGACATAATGGTTGCTATTGCTGGTTTCTAATTTCAAAAGGGTAGTAAAAATCCTCTAATGCAAGTAGCTCTGCTATAAAATAGCAAGGCCACAGTTACAGAAGTGCTTTACATGCTGCCCCATTAATGTAGATGCCACCAGCAGGGCAGAAATCTGCAGACAGGATTGTGCTCAGCCCTCTGCCCACTGCCACAAGGAATTAACCCTGGAGGAGCTAGGAGTGTGAAAGAGCCATGCCGAATTTGTTCTTGTAAGTAAAAGAGGGGCCAAAATATCACCAACACAAGCTGCTTCCTTCAAGACATCATAAGACAAAACAGCGAGACAACATTGCTGTGGTATGTGTGTGAAACAACTGAGTTAAATGGGATTTTCCAGCCACTGCAACTCCATTACAACAGTGTCACTGGTCTCAGGAAAACCTGCCTTTTAAACAGCAAAATGCCACATCTTAAACAATCCTGATTTCATGCAAAGACTAAGACCATGTGCCAGCCCCAAAGGAGGACACATTTTTCAGAAGTAAATATGTTCTAAACAACCTCACTGCTCCTTCTGGAGACACAATAACGTAACACCCTGATGACAGACATGCCATACACAGCCAAAGCTCAATGCCTATGGCAATTTATTCAGGTTTAACTGCGCAGCAGAAACAAACGAGGAGCCTGGGTGGTCAGGCAAGAGCTCTCCCCCAGGGCTGGCACTGCAGGCACTGCTTTGGCCATTCCTGCTGGGTGCAAAGCCAAGGCAGTGTGGTTCTGGGGACAGGCTCTGCACGCAGGTGACCTCTGGGTGTCCATACTGCCTGCCCAGGATGTGGCACAGGAGACACACAACACACTCTGCAGCGCACCAGCTGAGTGATAAACTCAGGACTGCTGCTGCCAAATCTCGTGTGGCTCATGCAGAGCTGGGGGGTGTCAGAGCCTCGCTGAACCCAAGCTGACCTTGCACAGAGCCACAAGCTGTCTCCACACTGATCCTATCAGCACGTACCATCTCACTCTATCTTCTAGATTTTTGCAACAAAGCCCCATCACCTCACTGAGGATAGACAGTTCAGCAACTCATTAGTTATTCCATTAACATGAAACATGAAGGGAACATTAACAATCCGTCCACTGGCAGTTACAGCCCAGGTTGGGTCATTGCACGTGTGCACCCAACCCTGCACCAAACTCTCCCATCCCCTTCTCATTTTACACAAGCAGAACAGGCACAACATGAAAAGAACCTGTATTCTGAATTGTTTTTCCTTTCTCTGGTCAAAGGGATGTATAAAACTGCTCTCAAAATATGACGTTAAAGCAGGGTATAATTAGGCAAACAATAGTATATGACTGAATATACTTCTCTGGAAGGAACAACAGAAGGAGCAAACAGTAAGGCTGTTCCAGGCTTGTTTTCAGATCCCTGAGATGGGCTGGACTGAGAATACTGACAGCCTTCCTGACAAGAGCATGGAGGTGCAGGCAGTGACAGCCCTATACACACAGCCAAGAGCAGGAAAGCAAATAGACCACTGACTGTCTAAAAATTCCTTATCCTTTTGCTGTTCTCAGACCCAGTTTTTTTCCTGGTCACTCATCATGCTTGCTTCATGTATCTGACCTCAGAGAAGAATGAGAACAGGTAAGGCAGGGAGGAGTTAACAGGAGTCTCTCTTACGGTCTTTAAAATCCCCCTGGGAAAACTGGCCCTTGGGATGGGGTCACAGGGCAGGACCCCTGTCCTCAGCTCTCTCCAGCAGGCAGAGCTGCTGCTCCTGCTGTCTTTCTCCAGCTGAGGAGATAAACCCTAGGATTACACCCTAAATCTTACTCAGGAAAGCCTTTTAAATTTCTTCATGAAATTATTTTTCAAATTCCTTCTAGCAGTAAAGGTGATGGGGCCTCTACCAGCCCCACAGCAGTAGGCAACAGCAGTACAGTATCACGCCAGGATTTCCTGTCTGGAGTCTAGGCTTCACATCTGAAATACAGCACAAACACAACATTTGTAGGACTGAGGAAACACAAGACGCTTGCCACACATTTATTATCTTCCTGGGGAAATGATATAGAGGACAAAAGAGACTATATTTACTCCCTCCCCAGCTGCTTTTACAATCTAATAATTTATTTCTCCTGGACATAAATTTCAGATTTAAACGAAATCCCTGAAACCTAAAGATGCCACATGGTAGAGGCTAGGGCAGTATTTCTTTCTGTTTTGGAGATGGAGTGCTTAATGCATTGCTCAGTTAACCAGTAGCCTTAGATTTTAGGGGGGCAGGGGTGGAAAGAGACAATTAGACTGTGGCAGACCCTAGATGCAAATACAGGTGACTGTGATTACTACCTTCATACATAGAGTTAAAAATATCTGGTTATTGAAAATTATTTCCTCAGTCCACAGGGGTTTATCTAGGTTTAGGCTGAGATGTTTATTTTTTTCTCCAGCAGCTGTACTGGGGATTCTTTTACAACATTTTCCTTACACAGAACCTATATATCATTCACTTTTCTGAAAGCTGAGGCACTTTGTCTGATACAAGAAATCCCTGCAATTAGAAACAAACATATCTTCTTTCAGAAAAATAAAATGCATCTCCAAACCCTTCAAGGCAGCAACTAAGAAAGCAGTGCTCTTAGGGCAAATGTAAAATTACAGGGTATAAATTCATGTTAACTGTTACAAATATATCCATTGTTCACAGACTAACTAGCAACTGAAACTGATGAGTCCACTGAAATGTAATTTTTGAGTCCACTAGCATCTGTTACCTTCTAGTAATAAAGTAAATGCTTTTCAATAACTCTGCTGCTTTTCAATGCCAATTTCCATTTAAGTAGGTTCAGATTCTCTCTAAAAAAAAGCCCTAAAATTAAAACAGCAAATGCCTTTTCTTTCCAAAGGTCAAACTCAGCTTTTAAAGAACGCGCAACATTTCAGCAAGGCAGAGAGGACAAAACTCCAATCAGATAAATGGGCTGTGTAATGATTGAGAACCACGGCTGCCTCAGGTTTCTGAATGGGCTGTAGCATAGAATTTGGCACAGACTGATGTTGAAGCTTATATCTCTTTTACTGCAGACAAGAAATTCACTGAAATATATAAATAATGAATGTGGCTGGGGATCTCTACTGGTACTACTGCTGGTTCTGCAAGATGCAGAAGCAGAAACATACTGCTCCATGTTTTTGTTATTAGGGAATCCTTGTTCTCCAACAATAAACACAGAATATTTTATCTGAAATGGCTTCTGCAGCACATCCAATGTAAGTTCCAGCTCTCTAGAAGTGCCAGCAAATTGCAGAAAGATAAGTTACAAAGACGTACCTAATTTGCTGTGATGAATTGTGTGCATGCTTCAGTGATCAAAACTGCAGCTGAGACCTATTATATTTAATGATCTAGACATTTCTTGTGAAAACACTCAGGCATATACTGTTATGTCTGGACAAGCATCCCCATTTTGGTCTTTGCAAGCAAACGAAGAGACTGAACTTTTAAAAGGATGCTGTACAGCATCCTCGATGAGCTCTTTAAAACTGAGGCCGATCAAGCTCCACTATTTTCTTTAAATAATGCTTATACTCTGTCCTTTCCAGTGCAGCATCCCTCTTCCTTTAAAAAACAGTCAGTTCCTCTGGATGCTAGCGACACTTACAGGAGGCAACGGAGCTAGTCTGTGCTCAGACCCCAAACTATGCTCCACAGCAGCTACTACAGCAGGAGAAAATCAAAGGGACTGGATCAGAGATCTCTTCCCACCAGCACAGAAAATCTCTGACAAGACACTTCAGAGAGAAAACAAAAGAAAAAAAAAAATATTTATCTACATGTTACATAAGCACTCTGTTTCTATTTTAAGGACCCTGCCCTGCTCACAAAGGCATGTGCTGCCCAGCCTGGCAGGGCCAAGCAGGGGTAGCCGGTTGTGCTGTCCCTGAGGACACTGCTCCTGCACAGCCAGCTGTGCCATGGCCACGCTCACAACCCCACAGCTTATGGCCCTGTGCTCCAACCTCTACACAGAACAGCAGGAAATGGGGCTTCCTCCCACCCTCCTGTGGGGACAGGGATGTCACCTTGTGAGCACGTGAAGGACTTTGGAATAAAAGGTCTGAGCTTTCCAGGGCTTATGTCTGGCTCCTGCAAAATTGTCCTGCTTGGAATGGGGTATATTATTCAACCTTGCCTTTCCAAATTTGCAAAACAGGAAAAAGCAACCTCAGAAAATGTGCTGGTAAACATAATTCATTCATGGTTATAAGAACCACAGAATTTTCCTGCTACACACATCCAAGAGCTCATGCTCTCCCTCCCTGGTCAGGGTGAACCTCTTTCTATCATTCATTGTTCAACAAAACACAGCAAAACAATAAACATGTGCTTTTGACTCCAGAAACAAGGATTTCAAAGTGCTGAAATTTTCATTCACCTGAGGAGCTGCTAAATACTGTCACAGTGGTAATTTGTGATAGTGTGGTAAAGAATGAAGAAAAGGTATTTGTTAATTGCTGACATAACAAAATTAATTTTCCATCTCTAAACTTTTTCTCATCTCTCCTGTGAGCTCTGATGCAATGTTACTGACTGGCACTGCTGAAATGCCAACTTGCATTTCTCATCCTTAATTTTTCTCTAAATGTCATTAGTAATTGTTATTGCCAGACCAGAGAGTGCAATCTGGTCTTTCTGAAAGAAAATCCATTTCTCATTTCTTCTCCTGTGCTTCCTCCTTTTGGTCAGGATGGATGTTTAACACAGCCCGTGTGCTCTGCTTCCATGAGGACACAAATGCATTAATGTATCTGGAAGTACAACATTCCTGCTTTATTTATTTACATATAGTATGCCTGGATCCTTATGAATATCAAATTGTATATTCAGAAGGGTCTTCAAAGCACATCTTTCAAGAACACTAACAAGACTTAATTGAATAAAGCTAACAAGTAGGGGAAGGGAACACCCTTTAATATGTGCATACAGACTCCTCTCTGGATGCTTCCATAATTTACCCTTTCTGGTGGGCAGCAATGCTGTCAAATATAAAAGCATATTATATGATTTTCCTCTCTTTTTTTTCACATGGAAAACAAACCAGAGATGTATACACTGTTGTATACATCACTGAGATGTATAAATTAGTCTAGCTTTGGTCTGGATTAATGTATCACCCTTGTTGCCCCAAAAAGGTGTTTTCCAGCACTAAGAGGGAAGGTGAGCTTATACATCTGTGTGCAAAATAAAACCTGCCAGTGACAAAGGCTGGCTCCTTGCATGTGTTGAGCCAGAGATTTGTACAGTTATGTGCAGCACTTACAAAATTTGGTCTCTGGTACTTAGAGGCAAGTAGCAGCTTGGCACATAGAGTCAATTTTAGTGGGGGGACTCTGTGTCACGACAGACCTTTAACAGATCTCCCCATAATCAGCATTATATTTTGTAAGGTATATAAACTAATTAATTCAAAGCTAAGCTGCATTTCCATACCCATTAACTAAAGGCATCTTATCTCAAAATAAATAGACATTTGAACATTTCCAGCCAGGAACTGTGCTTTCAATAAACACAATTGATGCATATACATTGTCTCTTGGCGGCTTACACTCCTGCCCATCTGTTGGGATGGCATGGTGCCTGCGCAAAAGTTGGTTGGACCCTTGCCCTAGGGCATAGATGACAGGCAACGACGGGTTTAGCTGGGCAGCCTGAGCAGCAGATCCAAGTGCCATCTCTGCTGGAGGAAGCCCCGTCTGTGTGCCAGCACTGCCACATTGGAACGACATGCCTCCTTACACTTGATCACACATGTTGACACTTGGGTGCGCTTAAGTGCATTAATGGCTAAAACGATGCCTTTCACCTGGCTCCCTTCTTTATTTCCTGCACTCTGCACGGCTGCTGGGCTTTCTGCACATGTTAATGTGAAGTTGTGTGCACTTTGTTAGCCAGGGCCAGCTACGGAATGGCCCTAATGTTTAAGAAATGAAGGAGGGGTTTTTGTTACGGGCCGTGCTGCTCCAGTGCCAGGCATATCCTCATCTCAGGTGAGAGCTTTCTGCCTCTCACTGAAGAGACCTCAGACAGGATAAAGATGCAGCATTATATTGATCAGAACCATCTTTCCAAGTGAAAATGCTACACCCTGGCACTACAGCACACATGGGGCAATTCAAGATTTCCACCCCACCCTTTGTTGCAGCAGAGGTGGCCACGCAAAGGCCACGCGCTCTGGATTCCATTGCTGTTCCAGCAGCCCCAGCAAACACCCCCTGCCCGTGTGCAAGGGAAGAAGGGGCTGGCAGACAAACCACACAGAGGTGTGTGAGCATGAACAGCCCTTGTTCTCACATTAACCTCCGTGGGTGTCGGGCCCAGGAAACCTCCCCCCCTGCACAGAACCCCGGCTGCAGCTGCTGCACACCCAGCACCAGCCCCACGTAGTCTACAGTGGTGTTTTTCAGCTTTGGTCCTTATCAAAGCCTGCTCCTAACCCTAAATTTTCTAACAACCATGTACTCCTCCTCCTTCTCCTCTGAATTTAAACACACACACTGCAAACCAGAGGCCTTATAGGTAAAAACTCTTCCCTGCTGTGAAAACAGATCACAGATAAAACTTGTGGTTTTGAAGTCCATAAAGAATGTTCAGGCAGGCAGACTCAACATGATGGGTATGTGCCTAAAGCACTTTTAATTTTTAATTATTGTTAGTTATAATTATCTGACTGCGTCTGAATGAAATCCAGCAATATGGTTGGAATAGATTTTGGTAGTCTTGTAATTTATTAGCTTTGTAACTACTAATAATTAAAATTTAACAATACTCCAAGCACCACAGCAACATTTTTTTAAGAAACGCTAGCCAAATCTGCTAGGATAACTGACTAGGTAATTTTCACAATTTTAAAGAAGGAATGACACTTAAAAATTTTTAAAAATTAAAAATAAAACTACAAAAGAAGGGAAAATAGCTAACATGTTCTTAAAAGCCTATCAAAAAGCAAAAAGCAAAGATAAAAAAATCTGTTTTAAAAGAAAAAAAAGGATGTTACTTGCAGAAAATTAATTCTACACAGGATTTTGTGTGTGTTTTGTATGAAATTTAGAAAGAGCTCATGGTATGGTTTCAGTAAGAGGTTCTTGGTGTTTGCCATCTAAGCCACACTAAGTCCTGAAATACAGCAAAAGTTACATCAAGTGAAAGCACTGCCTTGAGATAGAGCCACATTTCAGGTCCCATTTGTCCTGCCATCCACACACTCTCAAGGAGAAACATTTTCTGCAATTTCCTCAAGATACCACAGAATTGCCTTTCTCTCACTGCCTGAATGGACATTGGAGCCCAGAAACACTGCGATGCTGCACTGCTGCAAGGGCTGGTCAGAATAAAAATTTTACTTCTACTGAAGTAAGCTTTCTTATACCCCCAGCAAGTCGGTAAAGTTCCATTTTCTAAATAGGAGCTGGAAATACAGCTGGGTACAGACTTAAAATTGCTGAACTCTTTCTTCAGTGCTCCACTGGTGGTGAAGTGAGCCCTTGGACACAGCCCTGCAGACTCACGTGCGGGCAGGCGGCTCACGGCCAGCCAGGAGGCTCTCACTCCCCTCCGTGCTCCAGGGGACACTGCTGTACCCAGATGGCCACAAGGACCACCGGCATGAGCAGCTGGAGATGTTGCTCCCCGCTGCCCCCCTCCCAGCGAGGCCAGCACAGGTACAGAGCAGCTCCCTGGTGTCCCCCCCTGGGGACACATCACACCGCAGGGCAGCTCGCTGTGGTGCCCCCTCGACTGGGCAGGCCACAGCCCTCTACAGGAGGCACATCTAACATCAAGCTGGCATTAAAAGCAGACTTAAAAAGAGAAAACCTGCTTAGGGCTTGATCTGCTGTAATCAGCAGAAAGAATCCCAAGGACTTTGATGTGGACCAAATCAAGCCCCTGGAGGCCATTCATGGTAAATCATTATTAATATAATGAGTACAATTTCTGTGCAGCAGCTCATGCCTGTTTATGGATATATGAAAATTGCTAGCTTTTCACATAAAATAAAATGAGAGGGGAGACAGACCACAGTGTTAGCCAATGAGCAATAGTAGCTCCTTTTGATACGTGTACATTTAAAAAACTGGGCATTTAAAATGACAGCACATTCCTCCAGTGAAGCTCTCTTAATTTAGTGGTTTGACATATCTCCAAATCTGGGTAGAAAAGAAAGCCCTTTATTCATAGCAGGCAATAAAACACCTGAACACCTGTGCTAGGAAAGACCTGGCAGGTACCCTGCTCCCTTGGTACCTGGATTATTTGCGCATTGTTTATTACATCCCTTGCCTTAGTTTTCATCAATTGTAATCATTTAGGAGGAAACAGTATGATTAACAGTACACAAGCAAACAGCAGGAATTAATCCTTTAAATACAAATACTTCACCGGTTATGTGATGGCTCCTTGCAAAAGCAGTGTGGCAAAAAAGTGCACACAAAAATCCTCCTCAAGTTTTCTCTGAAAACCACTGCCCAGTCACAATTTGCTTAATACAATTCTCCATGCAAACAACTGAGGAGGGATCTCTCCTTGCAAATATAACTCTCAGCACCCATTAAGTGTCATCATTCCTGACCCATCTTTGGGGCTGGGAGGGTTCCCTGCTATGTTTTAAACAACAAAGATCAAAATTTCAATCTGTTAAAGAGCAAGCTCATCTGGCATGTCCGGGTGCCCATGGCTCAGCTGCCTCTGAGGAGCTGGAGCAGCAGCTCCCAGCACAGCTCCTGGAGATGGGGATCTGTCTGAAAGGGCTCCTTCTGCCCTGCATGTAAGGAAACCCCAACTCTCCACCTCTACACTTGCTTCAGTGAGCGTGTTTCAGTAGGGAGAATGAAATGCTATAGCCTTGGTGTTTTATATATGAGCTATAAATTCACTCTTTTTCCAGGCGAATTTCGTGATATTCATAGCTGTCAATTGTACAAAGTGAGGATGTGAAAAACAGGGAGCTGCCAGCCTTTCCTCTTCTGCCCTAAGGGTGTGTGGGGTTATCACACATGCTCTTTCCTTTGTGTTACATGCTTAACCTTCCCATGTTTTTTTTTCCTTATTTCCAGCGAGATAATGTAAGCAGCTAAGTAGCATTCTGTTTTCTTTTCTTGTGGCAATATCATCAAAGTAACGCCAGTGAGTCATTGCTCCAGATTCTCACCAAAATTCCCACCGTTTATAAAGCAAGTTCAGTTCCTAGGAGCGTTCCTAAGCCTTGATTTTACAGCTCCATCACATGGTGTAAACTTCAAAGCAAAAGCCTATATTAAAATACTACTACTAGTTCAGCACCACAAAGAGGGTTTGATCACTTCCAGAACATCAAGCTACCAAAGCAGTATCTGCACCAGCTACCAGAAGTACATTTACAGCAGCATTTACAGTTGCTCATCACATGGCACAGATGGTGTTTACCCTGTTTGAAAAAAATATTCAAAAATCAGCAGGACTGGTTCATGCCAGTCTGTAACTTCTCAAAGTTACCTTTTCCCTTTGCTGCCTGTCATTCTCCCCGCTTTCCTTGTTTTTCCTGCTTTTCTACCAGCACCCCACTCTGAACTTTTTTAAATAGTTGAATGGTCAATTTTTCAAAAAGTATTTTCAGTGGTTTCACTTGAAAATACAAAGAAGGAAAGCAGCACGTAGGTTCATATTTTGATACCAGTTATTTCATGCCAGTAGGAAACCAAGTTCAGAACTGAACAGTCAAATTCATCAAGTGGAACCCCTCGATGGAGGCTGATTTGCCCACATAAGATAATTGCACAGTTAAAGACACAGAAAGGTTTATGCAGATTTAACCCTAAGCAGCAGATGAACAACTGGTTCACAAAAATAATACTAAATCTTCATTACTTAACAAAAATAAAACCAACAGTTAAGGAATTTAGAGCAGGCAGCTTACATGCCAGAAACTAATGAGATAATAATGCCAAGGCAGATTGGTTCAAAAGTCTTAAGCATTTCTTACTGATTTATACACACGTTTTGTGTCCTCCTTGGCTCCAGTATTTGCATTAGTAAATTTCCTGGCATAAAGTAAACACACATTTCTAAGTCACTACTGAAATAAAGCCTAAAACTGTGCGGCTAAGTATTGAATTTTCATTCGGCCAACATAATTCAAAATTACTCATGTAATTATTATGAATTATTATAAGCAGAAAAATTTTGAGTGCAGAAAAATCCTGCATAAAAACTGAAAAATTACAATCCTAATTTATATGATTAAAGCTGACATTTGCAGCAATTGTGCAATGCACAAAACTTCAGAATTGAAACTCTATGTAATTAAAATCTGTAATTGCAAAAAACAGGCTGCATAGACTGTAATTTAACCAGGTTCTCTTTATTTGATCATCTGATTCTAAAGGTTAATGCAGTGGCCTAGGAAGCCAGTGTTCCCATTTTAATTGTGCTGGCATTTTGACCAAACACCACTTTAAGGGAGATATGGGAGGAAAAATCAAAGCTGTCTTTGCAAGCCACTGCTGCCTTCATAAAACGTTCATAGTGAGAACACACAAACCCAAAATCTGCTGACTTTATTAAAATATTAACAAGGTATAGTTAAAACTTTTGTACACTTATGCAAATCAGGTTGCTAGAACAAGGGAAAGGCAGGATCCCCTGGGAGAAAAAAAAAATAAAATCAACAAAGTGAAAAGATCAGCCATCCTTCCACAGCATGACAGCATAACACAAGAGGCAGCAGCTTGGGAATTCAGCAAGATAAATAAAACCCCTCCAAAGTTTAAGTAAATCATGGTTTATAAAGCTAATACATTTAAATGAGGCATATGGTACCATTCTATAAAAAGACCTCCTTTCACAGGGGATGGGAGGGGTGATTTTGGTGCTGCACAGGTGACAGAGGTGTGAGGAGGCCAGCCAGAGTGGGCACCTCGCCATGAGCTCTCTGGCAGGGCAGACTCTGGTGCTCCACTGCCCAACAGCTCCCATGCACACACACCAAGCAGGTTCAGTGCCTGTAGGGCTTTAGCACCAAGGGTATTGGCGGGGTTTAACCCCCAGCCTCCCTGCCATGGCTCCAAGGAGGCCTCTGGGGCAGGGCCTCCCAGCGTGGCTGCAGCAGCGTGCACAGGTCAGGGTCCAGCCCCTCCAGAAGGATTTGTGCCCCCAGGAACTGGTGTGAGCCAAGCACTGGCTCTGTGGAGGCTACAACTGCAGTGGCTGCAGCGCCCAGTGCTGCTAGGGGAGGTGGTGTGTAAGGCCTGGTGTGCAGAGGCACAGCTTGGAATGTGCTACTGCCTGGGAGGAGCCTCTACCTGAGCATCATGGCAAGCTGCACCCACGCTTTCTCATACCTCAGCGGGGGAAGATTCCTTTACTCATGATTTAGCAGAGAGGAAGGGGATGGGGCAGCTACCATTTGCTTAGTCTTTGTATGTTAATCAATCCCTAAATTATTAAAGGAGAAAAAGAAATTATTTACAAGGTGTTTGACGTAGACATGTAAAGATGTAGCAACACTACTGTCAAGAGAAATACTCATAAATCATGATATCTGTCTTGTCTTATTTATTTATTTATTCCAGCCATGCTCAGAGACCCTTTTCTCCTCCAGGCACCCAGGGAGGCAGGAGGAGACTGAGAGATTGTTTAGGGGCAGAAGAGACCATACCAAGGTTAGGCACCTTTTCTAAATGCTGCCACAAGGGTGACAGTTGCACAGAGAAATCAACAGCTTTAGTTTTGTTTTTATTCCTGCTGTAAACATACCTGAAGCTCTGTTTGAAAGAAGAACTTCTGTGGGCACTGGGAACAGTCATAAATTTTGTCTTCCTGCCCATGCACTGCGAAGATGTGCTGCTGCAGTTTGTTTGCCTGTACAAAAACTGAAACAACACAGTGCAGTTAGTTAAGATTGCTTCATATAAGGCACCTCGTCTCAAACTGCACTTCAGAGTCTCTCCAGCTGTAAAAGGTCCAAGGAGATCTGCCAGAGAAGTGCAGATACACTTGGTTCAGCAGAATTTCCTTACAAGTAGTCAATTTAGAGTCTCCAGGCTGACAGTCAGCTTACTTCTAACAGACTTTACATCCTGTATGGATTTTTGATATTTCACATAAAGCTAACGCTGTCCACAGGTAACTGGAAGAACTCAGTCATCAGACCAAAGAGAGGACGTCACTGTTCCCGTGGGGAGCCCTGGGCCCACGGCAGGTGCATCAGATGCATTTTTAATGCAGGACAACTGGGCCAGGAGAAGCCTTGATGGCTGGTCTGGAAGACACGTGGCCCAGAACAGCATTTCTGGCAGAAATGTGAATCTGAAAGGGCAGGCTCGCCCAGTTTTTAGATCTTTTAAATAGGCTGCCAATTCAGTATAAAAGAAAAATACTATTGTTTAACATCACAAATATCATAGCATCTGCATTATGACTCTGGATTGACAATTATTCTGACTTTACTGAGGGAAATTTTGAAGTGGAACATACTGAATCACAGTTTTAGCTGATTAAAAAATATATCTATAGCTGATTTAATTTTTGTCCACTTTACATGAATGGTAATCTGTATGTGAAAATGGCTTCTTCAGAATTTAACAAATGCACCCAAAATTTTTTACAGCACATTTCAGGAAGGATAAATTAACTCCCAAGCTCACACAAAAATCAGTTTCTCAAATCATGGGCCAGACCCTAAAGAACACAGGTTCGGCTTATTCCCACCAAAGTTAAAGGAACAGCAGGTGCTGCCATGCCCCTTTACTGACAACAGGCCCCCAGTGACACCTACATGATCCTTATTTCTCAAAGAGATTGGAAATGCAGATGTTAACTACTGTATTGAAGAGAGTATGGAAGGCAGACTTTAGCATGCACCCTGCAGATCCTGGGAAAGCAAGAATCACCCATGATCATTTGCACTGATGAGACAGCTTAAATGATCTACAGACAAGGAATACCTTGCAGGCTCTCAGGAGTTAGAAATGTGCCACCTTATGAAAATTTGACTTACAAAAACCCTCTGAGAGAGCAGCTGGCAAACCCATAGAGTTGTACAATTTGGTCTTATCAAACCTTTACTCCCCTTTACTCAGCACTGTAAGCAGACCATGAACCACCTGGCCTTTAAAGAGTCCTTGCTCAGGTGAATATGAGCTTGCAAGAACAGGTCCCTCCTTTTCAAGTCCTGAACTTGGAAGCACATAGGCACCTTTGAGCCACAAGGCACAATGTAAATGTTTGGAATTATGGGGGCCTTGCAGAACCCCCAGCATGTGGCAGTGCTGCTTGGTGTCAAACGCCACAGAGCTGCTCGGCAGAGCGAGCCCCAGCTTCAGACAGAGAATATTTGAACATTTCCAAGCACAGTATTTCTTTTTCCCAGGGAAAGGAATAGAGTATTTTACAAATCCCCCGAGTGTCATTTCTGGATCTAGCCATGCACGCTGAGGCTTGTCTTGGCCTTCCTGTCTTACCTGTGAAACAAACAGGGCATTTGAATGTGCCTCCCATCCCCTCAAAGCTGTGCTCAATCAGGTGACACAGGAGCTTTGCCGGAGAGTCAAACATCTGGTTACACAGCTTGCACTCATGATTGATGCCTTCCTCTGCAAGGTTCAAATGATACAACTTGTTAGTGACACAGCAGATTAGCGTCGGGGAGGCAGCAGCAGCCGGCGGGGAGGGCCTGTGCCGACACACAGGCCCCGGACCCCCAGAACCCCCAGGTCCAGGGCAGGATGGGGAATGGCTGTGCCAGATACAGGCCCCAGACCCTCAGGACCCCCAGCCCCAGGGCAGGATGGGGAATGGCTGTGCTGGCACACAGGCCCCAGACCCCCAGAACCCCCAGCCCCAGGGCAGGCCGAGCCGCTGCGTTCAGGGGTGCAGCCCCCACATTTCAGCTGCGCTGCAAGCGGCCCCCGCTCCATCCCCTGGGAACCCACGTGGGGCTCCCGGGCCCCAACGCCACAGCAAGACCCTGCCACAGAGGAAGAGCAGCCCTGCTCTGGGTACAGAGTGTTAAGCAGTCACACAGCATTTAAAAGTACTTTAATCGTGTGAATTCAACCACCAACACCGACAGAGGGCTGAAGTGATGTCTTCACCGCAGAGTACACTGCAAACACACAGGAGAGGAAGGAACTATTGGAGAATAGCACAAGCTGAGAGCAGAGCATCAGTGTAAATTTTTTTGTATCTCTTGGCTTTTAATAAGGTGAAGAGAGACTACTGAAGGTATTTAAATGTAATTTGAAAGCTTCATTTCCTTGTCATATATCTTCGGTATTGAATACACAGGGCCCATTTTAGATGCCTATATATTCTAACTGAACTCAGTGAAATAGCAATAATTATTACGCTTGGTTCAAGCCTACCACTTCAAGATTATATGCTTCTCTGTTAACTGAAGTTTGTGGTTCTGGGTGCAGTTGAGCTTTTTTTTGTGAGGTACTGAAGTCATATTAAAGCAATTTTCACACATAAAACAATCTTTTGGTTTTCTTGAAGGGACTGAGGGAGTTGCAGAATTTTAGAAAACATAGCATACGGTTTACAAAAATCAGAAACTATCTAAGAAGTTTTAATACTGTGGGTGGTTTCTGCAAACATTCCCTGAAAATGTCTTTCCTTCACTGTGGCAGCACATGAACTTCTCATGAAAACATATTTTAAAAACAAAATAAATATTTTCTTTGGTTCTACACTCAACTTTACTTTTACATCTTCAAATATCAATGACTATTAATTTTAGTTCCAAAATCACTAAGAAACTACTACATTACTCCATGAATCAATTCTTACCAGATATATTTGGATCTTACGAATAATGTGAGCCCTCAGAACCACAGACTTTACAGTTGCTTCAAATTATCTTTTTCTATCTTTTACGGGGCTAAACAGAAGGAAAGTATTGCTTCCTATGAAGCCTTTAGTACTGCTGGGATCCCAAGGCCCCTGTGCAAGGCTTGCAGAGCGGAGAGCTGCCCGTGCTGCCTCGGGGCCGGGTGGCTCCGGAACCCGTGTGCCAGCGGGTGCTCACAGTGAGTGCTGGCACCGGGGCTGTGTGGGGAATGGGGACAAGTAAACAGGTGGGTTGGGAAGGAGATAAAAAGAGAAAAGGAAAGAGCCAGGAATGGAAAGATGAAAGGGCTGGTAGCTCCGTGGCAGCAGCTCTACGAATTCCCTCGGGAGCCATAAGCAGGGACTGGGATATTTCTAGGACGCCAGGAGGTTTGCAGTGCTCTGCTCGCACAGCCTCCATGGACGGGCATGCTGCCCTCTCTGATGTGTAGGTTTCCAAACCGGGCCCTCTCCCCTCGCTGTGGCCTAAGGCTGGATTCTCCCATCAGACTCTTGCCTGAGAAGTTCTTGCTTTGTGTGAATTTTGCAACCTGCTCCAGAGGGGAGAAGAGATGGGGAAGGGCCATGAGCCTCATGCTGAGCATGCCCAGCCACACTGCTGTGTACAGCAACCAAATGCTGCAATAAACCCGCAGAGGACAAAGCAGGAACTGGGGGGAATAAAACAAATGCCTTCTACGAATAAATCAGAGAAATCATGTTTGACAATAATTTTCTACCCTCTACATACTGGGTATTTGGAAAACAGTGATTCATGTACAGCCTATGGTCCTGGGTGAGCACGTGTTCATAAATACAGATAGACACATACTGATGACTAGACAGCTGCTCCTTTTCCAGCCTAAATATCTATAATTTGAGTAAAACTAAAAAAAAAAAAAAAGAAAAAAAAAAGAAAAACAAACAATGCTCAGCACTTCAGTTAAAGTATATTCTTACAGGCTTGATATGTTTAATTAGGTAACAGAGATTGTGTATTTTCTTGGCTGATCCCTGCAGTATTTTAAATAGTTAAACCCATAACAAACAAACTAAAACTAGAATGAAAAATAATAAAACATAATGGGTTCCTGCAGATCTGGAAATTTATCCCACTCGAGGCAAGACCTTTTGATTTGCAAATCCACTTCTGAATTATAAGGCCTTCTCCTCACCGGTGGGGGTTTTTATTCCACTCCCACAGGAGTCCATTATGTATTTCTTGTGTCTATAAAACCATCCAGAAAGAAAAAAAGGGGGAAAACGTACCATGGTTAGCATGACAAACGTTTCTCTTTTCATGCATGTGTATTCAAAATATGAAAATGCCCAAAGATATAGATAGAATTGCTGCTATAATCACTCTCTCCTCTATGGCATTTTACAGCATATTATTTTACACAGAAACACAGCACATGTATAGAGATACTCAGTCACCTTTGGAGAATAACTTCCTTGAATTATATAAGATCATATAGGTACATGCAAGGAGGCTTTTTGACAATGCGGTGTGACAGTCAAATGTGTGGTGCTGGGCACTAGCAATAGCAAACATATCATCATTTCCCTCATTCTTATTCTCCTTTTCTTTTTCTAGCATGACAAGCATCTATGAGAGACCTACATAACTCAACTGAATTATGCAGCCCCTCTCATTTGTAAAATAAAATGCGTATTTTTACAGTTTGTTATCCTAGATCTTCTCCCATTTCTTCGTAAGTGTATCTGTGGAGGGATAAGTTGGTTACAGGACTACATGAGCAATGCACAGCAAATGGGAATCTTGGGTTTCTTGCGTTTTTTTCCTGAGCTCAAAATAATAAGCATTAATTTTACACTTCATTTCTCAAAAAAATAATAGGATGTGCTCTTGTTTAAAACAAGCAGGCCTGCTGGATTCTGTCAGGCTGAAACTATGTCAGGCCAAAAGAGGAACAGAGCGCTTTGTGTAAAAGTATCATGGGGAGATGATAGTATCCTGTAATGTTTTCAGTACCTACTTTTGTCTCCAAAAGCATTTGATCCCTGGCAGACACACACTTATTTCCATACTGGTCTTGAGGGAAGCCAGTAGGAATGAGAGCTGATTATCTGAATCCTGAAGGTGAAACCTGGGTGGTGCCCGCTGATGTCAAAGGCAGGCATTTGTATCAACGTGGAGGTACATAATTTACTGCCTGTTAGTGGGGATGGGTGGGTTGTGCAGACCCAGCTGAACCGCGGCGGCAGAGCACGTCGCTCATTGTTCCCAAGTTCGGGTGCATTTGCAGGACAGTTTTAAATATGGTGACAGGGTGTTTAGTAGCACCTACTCTGCCATCCTGCCCATTTTAGAGTGGGAGCATGCTTCTCCATAGAGCTATTTCTGCTGCAGCAATGTGCATTTAATACATATTACAATGAGTCTCTAAGCCTCTAAGAGAACCGACACCAGCAGCCTCCTGGCGAGGATGCAGTATAATTAATAATGCTGTATTAAACCCATTTACTGTATCAGCTGCATTTCTAATTATAACTATATTAATGTCAATGTAACAGTACACATTAACACTGTCGTGTACTGACACGTAATACCAACGACAAGTAGAAGATCTGAACACCAAAATAATGGCATTGTCTTTACTGTTAGTTAAAACTTCTCTCTTCAACTTGATTTAATAAAGCAAAATTTTTCCCTTACGGAATAACTGCAGTAGTCCTAATTTGAAAGATCATGTAAGACAATCTGATGCTCGTTGCTGATAACAACATGTACATCCCACACTATAGCTTTCCAGACCTCTATATTTCTACTCTACTGCAGCAAATTAAGCCAATAAAGGGGAATTTCTTCCCTGTACTCAGATGTTCACATCCATGAGTTAACCACGCTTTTAATGAACTTTGAAATACCGTGATTCAGTGTAACAAAGCATTAATATACTGTGTTCACAGAGAACCTTCTCCTGTCCATTAGATCATAAATTTAGTAGAATTAAATGGGCCGTACGCTCTAATTATGGTAGAAATAAATAGAAATTGGAATGAACACAGGGAAATAAAATGAAAACTGCGTGGAACTATTCTGTTTATGCAATTCATTTCCCAGTAAATAAGAAATCAAAGAGAAAAATTTATAATGTAAGAAAAGAAGGAGCTTCCCCAGCAATTTTTTCCATGTGGCTGTGAAGGAGCAAGGGGCTGGAACCAGGGTAGGATAGCAGTGATGGACACCCCCCTCAAACACAAAGCCTGCAGAGAACCACTTTGATCCCTCATCTGCTTGGCACCACTCCACCACTGGTTTTCATTAAAAACGATCCAAGGATGGAAGTAAAACTAAGGTCTGAGAACACGCTGCAACTGCTCCAAGGGGATGGCAAATTTGCAGATGCTCACATTGGATGAAGACGATGTCAGCTGTGCGGTCGACATTTCCTCCTCGCCATTGCCGCCTAAGCCCACGAGCTGCTCCACGAGCCATTTGGAGCACATTGCTCCAGTGCATTTTGGTAATTGATCCCGGAGGATGCGGCCGAGCCGTCCCTTGCCGATGGGGCAGCGTGGACTGAGGGGCTCCCAGCATGGGCCGGTGGCACCGAGGCACTCTGCGGCACAGAGGCCCGGCCATCAGGCAGCCCGGGCGCTGAGAGGCAGCGGATTGATGGCGTGGCAACAGAAATGTCACCTGGGGAGCTGGGTGCCGTCCTCCCAGGGATGCTGGAGGTCAGTTACTATGGCAACAGCGAATGAGCTCAACCTTGTAACTGACCCTTATCTTTTTTTGATCTGTGGCCCCCTTGGGACCTTGGCTGGAAATCAACTGGAAAATAATCTGGTCACATATGAGAAAGAAAACTATTTATACTTATTTATTTATCCAGGTAGAGCTCGTCTCTGCCTTTGACGACTCTGCCAGACTAAAGACACCCATCATGTTCCCCCAGCAGTTTCAGTGGCTGTGTGGAATCACCCGGCTCTGCGCTGTGAGAAGCCATGCCAAACCCCCCTGCCACTGCAAAACACACACGCACAAATCGCCACGGATATCTGTGCTCATGACTCTACTGATATATCGCCAAAATCTTGCTTTGCTCTCAGCCCCCGACTTGCCCGTGTGAATAAACTTACACCTACACCCCTTCTTGGATGGTTTAATATTTTATGTTGGTATCCGCTAATCATATTCTTTTGTGCTTTATCTCTCTGCTGAAATATGATTCTGCTTTGAAATATATTTATATGATCTAGAATGGTACAACGCTGATGTCTTTTATGAGCCGAAGATTGTTTAATAAAATCTTGCATTTCTGCTTCATCCTTATGACAATTTTACTATTATAAGTTTTCAAGGGATATGAGAGCTGTCCACTGTGGTTAGAAACATCACTTTAATGAAAAATGATAACACGGGGGCTTGGATTTTTCTAGAAACTATGTAAGGAATACCAGCAAAAATACAGAGTTCCCAACATGCATTTGTATGTAATTTTGTTGGTTTTCCTTATATTTGCCTATGGATAAGACTCATTAAAATCAGGTTTGTTCATTATAGTTTTCCAAGGGATGGGCAGCCCAGATAAGGGTTTGTCAGCACAAAGAGCAATTGCTCTTCTTCGGGTGGGGGGACTCTCTGGGGAAATGGGATTCAGGAAATCAGGGACTATATTAAGAGACAGAAGCCACAGGACTTGCTGGTGCTAGAGGAAGTGCCATGGATTCCTGGTAACAAACTCCAAGGTTACTTGTGATGTACTTCTTCAGGCTCAAAAAGGTATTCTTTCCATGCTAAATTAGCCTAACCGCACAACGGGCTTTAAACTCTTTTATCATCTTAGGGGGCCTCAAGCTCAAAATATGCAGAATTAGATGCCAAATTATTTATAGGATAGCTTGTAAGTTCACTGCCTCCAGTATATGTCAGTACACTGCAATATTAAAATGACCATCAAAAAGAAGCATGGTCCCAGAGGGACTGGGGATGAGATTGCAGGGAGTTTCCTCCTGCCTGCGAGTTCCTGTGCGGCCCCAGAGCCCCTGCCCGCTCCTGGCCGCAGGCTGTGTGCTCCACAGCACCCTGCTCCTGAGGGGAAGGCTGAACCTCACACACACAGGATGGGGCTGCCAGGCCCAGCCTCAGCAACTTAATTTTCAGTTTACAAGAAAAATAAAATCTGAAAGTTCAAAGGAGTTCATGGAGTTGTGCATCATCTATCTCTGACTGCAGAGCCCCAGAGACCTGCCTGCAGAGCTTTATTTTAGATTTAGATATTAATCTAGGAAACTGCATAAAGATAATTTATAGAAATGCACACAATACTTTAGCACAATAACTTTACACTTTATCAGCCTTTCTCTGAAGATGTGTTCTTTTAATAGCCTATATTAAAACTTTTTGTGGACTAAAGCCTGATAGGTCTGGCTGCTCCTTCAAGATAGTTGATTAAGGAATAACTCCACAGGCTTCCGTGCAAAAATGGAAATGCAAAACCCATACAGCAAAAGAAACACATGCTGTCTTTGAGTGTGCGAGTCCATATAACCACACACAGAATTAGCATTATCCAGACTAATGAACCCCTAGGGACGACTAGAGTTTAGTAAGGACACCTCAATCCCACACAATTCAACTCAAGTCATGTATTTCAATGTTTTGAAATATTCACAGTTGTGTTATTTCAAGTTGAATGTCAATACCTGATGAAACTGAAGTAACACAGCCCTGAATCCATAGCCACACAGCCTATTCCCTGCACCATCCTCCCTCATGCCACTGTACTGCTGAAAACGAACTATACCTTATTGCTCCTGTCTCCTCCCTGGGAGCAGCTCCCTGTACTGCTACCCAGCAGGAATGCATTCATCCTTCATCCTATTTACAATATCACATTGAAGAGCTCAGTACAGACGAACAGCAATAACTAGCTTCTACTTGGCATCTATTCTTCTTGTGAAATTAAAAATTAAAATTAAAACATCGTTATACTCTTATTAAACATCCCACTGGAATATGCCGATGATTTAAAAACAAGCAAAGCCTTAAACCTACTTTAGAAAAGGTGCAAAAGCCTTTTTTTACTCCTTTTACAGGACTGGCATGTTCCCCAGCCTCATCAGCAGCCCCCAGAGCGGTGAGATGCCCCATCTCGTGCCTCCTGCAGTGCCAGCATGTGGCGACTGTGGCCACACAGAGGCCACCAGAGCTGCCAGGACCCGCCAGCCACGAGGTGCCAAAGGCAAAGCCTCCCCTCCCATGGGCAGGCCCTCCTGTCTGGGTGCGGGGTGGCAGCTGTGTCCCATAACTACTGCTCAAAAGGCATTTGCCTTTTTGCTGGGTGCATTTCATGCTCAGAGGCCAGTGCCTGAGCTGGGGATGCAAGGCAGGGTGAGCAGCCCCCTGGGCTGACCCAGCACACCTGGGACAACACACAGTTTTAACAAACACCAACTCCCACTGATGTGTAGCACTGATCGTCACATTACCATTTCCCAAGCACACACTGACATGACAAACTTAAAATCTATCCTGTAAATAATCATCAGATTAATGGTCTCTAATAATATATAATTAACATGACAGGCTACAAGCCAATTGTTGTCAACTACACTCAACAATGCATAGAGTAAGAGAAAGGAATACACTGCTCCCATGATGGCATCAGGGAAGCAGAAAAACCGGTAAAAGGAGAAATAGAAATAAAACTCTTAAAAAAACCCACCTAAATGTACAATTTGACTAAGAAATACTGAAGGTTCTTTCAGGTATCAAAACAAATAAATGTCAAATTATTTTTATTTTATTGAGGGGGTAGACTTTTATTACCATCAGTGAGGAAAAATTCTATTATCTCTGCATTGGTGCAATAATGCTCTTGAGTGAGTACAGGTGAATTGGCATAAGGCTTTATTCTGATACTGCAAATTCTGCATAAACATGGAAATATGTATCCAGCAATGTGAACTTTACAGCAGTATCAGCTATGGTCAAGTTAAAGATTACATTAGTATAGATATCTGGGAAATGGTGCAATGGGCATAGAGTTAAAAACGCAATTGAAAACCAACCATGAGCATTATTTTTGTGGCAGATCACTGAACACTCAGAGACTGGCCAAATGCTGCACACCCATAATGCTGGGGCAATTTGTACCACTTACTCAAATAAATACATTTCTTTTAAATATGGTTTTTTTTTTCCTATTAAGAAACAGTATTCCTAGGGAAAGTCTCCGCTTAAAAAGCATCTCTTATCGCATTGTTATAAACACTAAAGACCAAATTCCTTTGAAGTACCTACAGATAAACAAAAATCCCAGAAACATCTTTCAGCTTTTTCTTAGAAAATAAAAATGATGGTTACCCAACTATCTTGACATGAGCATTCAGCACAACTGCAGCAGAGCTTACTTGTTCATCTGAGGGTAGAACATGTCACAGCCCAGCCCCAGAGAGGCTTGTGTCCCCCACCCCTACTGAGGTGCCTACTTCACTCCTTCTCCCCAGGACTAGGGCTGGAGCTCGAGGACACAAACCAGTTATTTGGGGATGGCAAAATGAGATACCACTGCAAATAGAGAGAACCCAGGGTGACTAAATAAGGTCTGGCTGGCTAAGATAGGTAACTGATTTTGCATGGCACAAATATTTCTCAGAGCTCGTTAAGGGCAAATATGCCCAAAAGAATGAACCTCCCCTATGAGACATATTTTAAATCAGGAATCCTAGGGTGCAGTAACGCATGATATTCCTTAAAGCAGTCAAAGAGAGGAATCTGCATGAAAACAAGAAAATATCTTAAGCATCTCTGCATTATGCAGACATATATTCTTGTACTGTGGGATTATGCACAAGTAAATGTGCAGAGCATCTCCCATTGATGTTGGTGGAATTTGCTTGATTAACACTCCACAGTCCAGGTGAAAATCAAACCCTATGGCAGCTTCATCTTGAATAAGAAGAGAAAGTGCAACCCAGTGACTTTCTGGAAGAGATCTCACAGCTGAGCAAGGGCTCTGCATAACACAGACTGTAAAGTTACTCTGGGTAGTGCTCATCTAACATACAAACATGGATTGCAATGCATAAAACCTGATATCAAACTCCTAATACCTTTACACGTGTTCCTTGCCAGCACGTGAGCCAGCCAGCTTGCACACTTCACCTATGATCTGGAACTGGACAGGCAGCACTGGTGCAGCTGCCCTAAGCTCTGCACAGGAGAGCTCTGGGCCAGCACACGGCCCTGTAGAGATGTAAGGACACCAGTGGCAGGGAAACATGGGCAGAACCTTCTTCTGGGATCCTAAACTCAGAGGACTTTGGCTTTTGCCTTTGTAAGTAAATTCCTTTCTATTTTACTATGTGAGTAGCTCGGTCAGGCACATAGGGCTGTTGGCAGATACTCTGTCAGTACACAGCATGGCCAGCTTGTTTTTATTTTTTTTTAGAAACACATTTTCTTCATTTTATATGTCATTAGCTTTCTAATCCATTAAGGAAAACCGTTTGCAAACTCTCCCACTGTAGACAGACTCTGGACTCAGTGACAGAAAACTTAGTGTAAAAGACAAGGAAAATCTGTATTTTTGTTCAAATAAAGGGATCTGGAAGAACCAGTCCTACAGTGGTGCTGAAGCACTCTCTTCCAGTCACCTGAAAGTGTGAGCATGCCATAGTATCAAAACACAAGGACATTCAGGAGGCTCTGATGGCTCATTAACAGCAGGAGTTCTACAGAGCTATTTTTGCTTAAACTCACCTAGATCTCATGCTCATGGCATTGTAAAGGTTTCCTGGGCTCTCTGCAACTCCTCTCATTCTCAGAAGTTACATTTAAAAATAAAATAAAATTAAGAAATATAAAAATACCAAGCCCCAGGCCTCTGCACAAAATGAAGCACCAAGATGTTGCCAGCAGGATGGTGCATTCAGGGTGTGCACAATATGGACTGGAGCCATGCAGAGGTGGCTGAGATGACTTGGAAAGATCCAAAGGTGTAGTCAGATTGCTGTAGGGAATGGCCTGATGTGCAATCATTGAACTTGCAAGAGACTTAGGGCTATCCACCTAATAAATCCACATGAGAAGAACCATATTCCACAGCCCTGCAAAAGTTACTGAGAATGAATGAAAAATGAGAGGAAAGATCAAGCTGCTTTTCAGCTGTGCCCTCAAATAAAATAAGATTCTTAATCAAGCCATCATGGAGTTCCTGCTTCAACCAAAAAGGTTTCTCTCTGTCAGAGACCTGCTACCCACCAGGTTTTTGGGGTTTTTTTTTGGTTTGTGTTTTTTTTGGTTTTTTTTTTTTTTTTTTTGTGTGAGTTCTTATTTTAACCTCAGATTCAACAACCGGCATTAAGAAGTCGGCATTTGCTCCTATCACCCCAGAGAGGTAGGGAAGATACAATCGTATATATGCAAAATAGCTATGAACTCTGATAACAATACTTTGCCTGTAGGCAAAAATTGACTTTTTAAATGGCAGCCACTATAATAATGTTAGCCTAAGACCTACCCTTGCAGAATTTTCCTCTGCTTAGTAAAAACAAGACACACGCTGATAGGAAAAGTAAAAGAGTTTGGGCACCGATAATACAGGGAATATTTTAGTGGGAATAGGGGAAAACAAAATTGCGAAATTAAAGTAAAAGGTCTGTCCCACTGAACTAAAAATACACCTGCTGTACCAGCATGGAGGGGGTGAAGTGGCAAGTCTGTAGCCACAGACACAAGAAGGGCTGCCAAGATCTGTGTCCTAAAGCTTATTAGTCTCAACACGCAGCACCCGAAAAGGCCTTGGGATGCCTTCCCCACAGCTTATCCTTTTGGAAAACTGCTGACAGAGGAAGGGTCTAAAGCAATGGTCCATGAGATGAGTAGTAGATGATGTCTACTCTTCACATTTCCTTACAATTACCAACAGTAAGTGCATTTCTGCACAAGAGGCAATGCAAGACCAAGTCTTCCTTTCTAATCACACCTGCAGCGGGATCAGAAAAGTCCAGCTCCTCAAGGGAGTGCTCTGGGATGCCCTGGTGACACCCATGTGCCTGAACTGCCCCAGCAGCTCCAAGGCCACTCAGCTCCAGTGTGATGGCCGCTCCTCCATCAGGCACTGGCCCTGGCAGGTTGTGGGGCAAATCCCATCAAGAGGCGTGCAGGCAGCGTGGCATGCATAACAGTTGAATCTTTGCAGCTAGATGAGCATCAATTATGCATTGTATCAAAATCCAAATGCTAGAGCATGAAGCAGGCAATTCAAAGAAACAGCATGAGCAAAGCAAATGCCAAAGAAATGAAAAATACGTCCAAAACTGTGACAGAGCTCTCGGCTACTTTTCAAGTAACATCATCAATCATCTCTCATCGAAGATTTCAAATACTTGGGAAGAGATTACAAAAATATTCAAAGATACAATATTTGTATTTTGAATGTTAATTTGACACAAAGGAGTGTGCATAAGGGAATGTTTATAATCAGCACTCCAATAAACTCACAAATGACTCTAGTATTTTATAAGCTTGTTAGAAACAAATCACTCCCTCAGCTTATATTTACTTACTGATGAATAATAAAAGGCCTCAATACACAAAGAGTAAATTCAAAATGTTTTCCTCTTGTTTTATCTTCTATGACAATACTGGAGCCCTCTTGTTCAGGCTGTGATTCCCAAACATGCCTCTCCCGGTTTTACAGCTAAATATTGATTTCTCCGTACAAGCAGAGGCAGCTTTGAACCTCGGTTCCTGCCCCCATCCCCCGTGTAAAACAGATGCCCTGGTCTGGAGCTGAACAGCAGTGGCTGGCCTTGCCCCCTGGCCTCGCGCTGCCTGGAGGGGTGGGGAAGGGAGCATGTCCAGCTCTGACAGTTTTACACAGCACTGAAGGTGCAGTCCGAGTGCTCAGTCTTAGGAGGAAGAGGAGAAGATACAACCTTGCACACCTCCTGGAGCAAAGCACAGGACTGTCAAGCAAAAGAGTATAAAAAAAGACTTTGCAATATACTCATAAACCTTCAATTGCCCTGAACAAACACATCAACCACTTCAGTTGGTCTGCAAAGGCCTGGGCAAGGTGTCAGCACCATACAGGCTTCTGTAGCCACCCAAATACCCTGCACACTATTGGTGCAACAGCCAGTAATTGACCACAGCTGAAAAACCCCTTTAGCCTGTTTAAAACCACCAGGATGCTTTAATGCAATACAAATCATGCTTCAGCAGACAGCATAACACCTACACCTTCCAAATGCTATTAGTTATACACCAGCTCAGACCAATAATGCTCTAGATGCGGGCACAGGAGACCAGTGCTAGCCATCAAGCCCTGGCAGTAGCTGTGCCGTGGTACCCACGTGTGCCATGATAGCCGGATTTCAGAAGTAATTGCTGCATGGGTCGGCATGCTGGATTCATAAGTGGTAAGCAGCACAAATGGAGGGAAACAAAAGTTGGCAGAACAATGCCTCATTTTTCTAATGTAACTAAGTGCTGAACGTGGTAATGGGAATTGTGGGGATACTTGTCTTTATGCTCTTATTTACCCAATAGAAATAATACAGGGATATTCTAATGCAGGTTTTTACTTAATGTACAGTTAAGCATTACACAAACATTTTATTGTGGTCTGTAAAGATGATCTATTTAGAGTAGCTGAAAAAAATCAAACACTGCATTCAAGCATAAATACTTCTGGTAGACACACAAATGCAGAGCGACTTTGCAAAGTAAACGTAACAGAGCTTTTGTTTTAGATGGCCCTGTTGCTTTATGCACAGGCATCAAAACACATCTTCGCCACCCCTTAAAGACAAACCAAACGCTGCCATGGACCAAGCTGGCTGGACTCACACCATCTCTGTAATTGCGTTAAGATGCTGAAGTGAATAAACACAGCCAGGCTTACTCACACCCCGGCAGCCAGTGGTGCTGCAGAGGGTGGTGAGGTGGGAACTTGAGGCAGTTCCTGTAGCATGCCTGGTGCTGGGACTGGCCTGGTGATCTTCACAGGGAGCTGGGAATCACTGCAGCATTGCAGCACACATAAGAAAGCTTGCACAGCCCCTACTATTATTAACAATGATTCAGGTGTGGATTGAGTGATTAAGCAATTAGTCATTACAGACATACAGCTTAGGATTCACATTTCCACAGTACATTATAATATGTTTTTATTTCTAAAATTGTTAATGTCAGAGCCACGAGAATAATTTTTTTTCACCTGTGGACAAGCCATAAAGCACCGTACAGGAATTTACTAAGAAGTGTAACACTGACAAGCGACATACTTTCAAAATAAATCTCAGGGCTCCAAAGGCACGGCCACATGGCACTGCCACTGCAATCCTCCTGGGGACAGAGACCACCCGTCAGGAGCTCAGCTGCCTCACCTGCCACTCTGGCCAGCAGCTGGAGCAAAGGCTGCAGGTGGAGCATCCCAGAGACTGCTCCTGGGTGCAGGTGCGAGGTCAGATGGAGGAAGGCCAGGCAAAGGAAGGTGGAGCATGGCTGTCCCCCAACAATGCCATTGCCATCCCTGTCACTTCCATGGCACTCCTATGGGACACTGCCCTTGCCATGGGCTTCCCAGCCCACTGTAACACAGTGCCTCCAGCACCACAGGCTGAGCCGCAGTGCTCCTGGGCTTGTTTGTGTTTCAAAAGCAGCGCTGGTGTCTCAAACACCAACCACTGAAGCTAGTAGCAAAGTTTATAGTCTGCACCGAGGTATCTCTCCAAAGCTGAGTATAAAGACCAGCACCCCCCCAGGCACCAGGCAAGAGGGCCTGCTCAGCCTCTGTTCTTCAACCCCAGACAGGGCAGAGGAGTAGGGAGGCACAACATCCCTGGGGGGGATTCCTTATACATTGTTGCAGCATCAGCACTTCAGCCCCCAGAGAGAATAGTGTCTAATCCCCAACCACTTAATAAACTTCATGCTAATGGATGGCAGGAAAAAAGCATACGATTTCTCAGAAAAGAAGATAATTACTGGGGCCATGTGAAATGCTAGAAATGCGGGAAGCAAACAGCTGAAGGAAAGTCCATATAGGACATGTCAGGGTTTCACAACAAAAATGCTGTCAACATGGATCGGTGTTTGTCAGGAGTCTCAGTGCTCTTCAGTCTGAAGTCACTGGGATTTTCCCTATGGCCAGGGGCTGCAATTTTAACTCTCTAGAACCATTGTTGATATTATTGAAACAGAGACATGAATTTGAAAAGGAAAGAAGTCATGTCATGAAGAAAGCAGGAAAAAAACACTTTCTGGGGGGGAACGGTCATGGCAGTCTAAAACACTGAGTAAAAAACCACACTGCTCTCTATTTTCACAAAAATGTCCCAAGTATAGAGCCCTCTAGGATTCTCCTTTGAGTTATCCATCTATTTTTGAAAAGCTTTTCTGAAGAAAATAAGCACTCCTTATTTCCAGGTATAAAAACAAAAGAAGCCATCCTCAGACAGCTGGCAGGACAGGCAGGGCACAGCCCAGGCCCGCTCTGGGGCTGCCCCCTCTGTCTCCATGCCTGGCAGGTGTCTCTGAGGAGGAGAGCACACCAGCTGCTCTCAGCCATGACTGAAGCCAGGCACCTCAGGCACGAGTGGTGACAATCCCAGGGCTTTCTGGCGGGGACTTTCCTGTGCTGTGCCACCCCACTGCCTGCACAGAGAGCGTGGGCCAGCCCCAGCCCAGGCACTGGGCCCTGGATCAGAGCAATGCAATGGCAATTTTTAAAGGATCACAAAAGCTACAACATCTCTTACGCTGCTACTGACAGGAGCTTAAGCCTGCCTGTACCACCCTATAGCTGCTACATGCAAGTGAAGTCAGAGAAAGAATTTCTCGTGGCAGTCCTTGTGTCACGGGCTGTTCAGCTGTCCACTGGCACACTGCCTGTGCCCGGCTCGTCCGGCAGCTGCCAGCACAGGCAGGGACATCGGGAACAACATCTGAGCACTGGACCAGCACAGTGCCTTCACTTACATGTGCTGAGTTGCAATAACTGGGGAGGATTTCAAATGGTTTTCATCTCACCATTTGGTTTCATTTTGCTTTTCAAAGCAGAGGAAGTATTTATCAATTAAGATTTTAAAAAGAATTAATTGTCACCATCATCTGCCATCATCAAGTCAAGCTCCCTGGTGCCTCGCTGTCCAGCACCTGCCCGAGTCCTCTCCCCTTTCAGTGAAGGATCTACCATCTCTGCACCATCCCTGTGCTTTGGAGCTCTAAAGCACTATTAAAATCAATTCGCTTGGTGTCAAAAGCTCTCTTTCTTCTTGTACCCACCAGTACCGCTGTAGTATTCATCAGATTTTTACCACCAGGATTAATGTTATAAAATGTCACTTGCTACAGTAAAATTTATCAACATTATTATATACCATAGAAACTGCCACCACAGACAAATGCACTACATTAAAATTTTGTCTAGAGCTCCCTAGAGGAAACATTTGCTGCAATTTGTGTAACAGTTTATATATTTATGCTATTTAATGGTACAAAGCAATAATTATGACTTCATTCACTGATAAGCAAGAGCATTATATAAATCAGATGCGGATTTAGAACATGCCAGCTTTGTCACTGGCCTACTACTTGTAAATTATGTTGCTGTTAAAAAAAAAAAATCTAAGCAAATATGAGTTAGCAGCAGGAAGCTAATAATGTGCCTCCAGCTGTTCCAGTTAACCTGCAAATGTGGCCATCTGCACCTCAGGAGAAAAAGGAAAGGAGAGATAGAGGGAGGGAGGAAAAGGAGAGAGGAGAGAAGCTCCCACCAACACCAGCACAAAGCCTAGGCCCTGAGCAGTAGGAATGACCTTGCTCCTCATGACCAGACAAGCACATATTTAAAATCAGAAAAGTTACCAAAGAATAAAGGACCTTTTCTCCCCTAGACCCACAGAAAAAAAAAATTAAAAAGAGAAAAAAAAAGTCCTTTCCACTGCCTTTTTTTCTAGAACAGGCTGTCTTTCACATCTGAGGTTATTATTTACTGCATTGCAGGTCTGTCCAATGAACAGGTTTTTCTTACAACTTCTGCCTTTCATTTCTACTTTTTAACACCTCTTCACAGACCCATCTTGTATTATTTTTTTTTAAATGGTGGTCATTGTAATAGATTTATTCCTGCTTCAGACAATTTAAAATGGATCTGCAGGGCACAAAGGCTGAACTATCAAACAAGACCAAAATTCTCAGATAGAAAGTCACAGATCTTGCAGTGCACAGCAGCTTCACTCCTACCTTTGGGTTCATGGGGATGAGGTGTCCTTAGGACGTGCGAGTGTTTCCTCAAAGATTATTTTATAAGAGACTTCTGTGGAATCTGGGTCACAAGGAACTGACACAAAATATTGCCTTTGACATTCACCCACACACTGAAGAGACAGTGGCTGAAAGTGCAGGTCCTGTACACTGTTACACTTTGGTAATCCTACAGCAGTTTAATACTAACAATTCAATCCAAAAAACGTGTTAGCAAGGGCTCTCCAATACATCTCCTAGAAAAGGATGGTGAGGGCCTCAAAGGATTTTTTTATTTCTTTTTAAAGGTCTGACTCTGTAAAACAACAAGCTTAATTCCTGTGAAGGGCATGAGGTCAGAGGGGTGAGCACACCTTGCCCGAGCTGCACTGCTCCACCTCACCCGCACTCTTACACAGCATCTTTGTGCTGCCAATCCACCCCCAGCACCCCAAAAAAGACTTTTTCTGGCACAGGTTATTGAAACTGACCTTGAGGTGCTTAAATACACTCAGGATTATCATCACTCTTAAAGAAAAAAAATCTCATCTTGCCTCTTCCAAAATCAGGTAATCAATTTTTTTTCCGTGTTTTAGGTGTACATCTGTTTGCACCACTCCAAGTGTCATAGTTTTGATAAAATTCTTGAAGAACTGAAAGTGTCCAGTATGGAGCCTTGTGGGCCCTGATATGAGCTCCTCAGAACACATCACAGTCACAGAACAAGGGTTCTATATCTGAGCAGTGTTGTACGGATCTGACTGTTATTATTAGATTTTCACCAAGGAAACATGATTATCTTCATTCCAGTTTTTGTAACTCTAACTCATTCCAATGCTAACTGCATTTACAGGGATTTATAATTCACTTGAAAGATTAACTCAGGCATACATAATTTCAAAGAAACAAAACCAATTTTTTCTTGAAAATATTTTATTTACTTTAAACTGGTCTGGTGTGATAACGTTGGGGCAAATATCTGTTTTTAAAGCCATCTTTAATCTTTTTTCTATCTAAGAGTTTTGTGGCCCTGTGTTGTTTAATACTTTCAAGTGAAGTACCTTACCCTGACGGTACATGCAATCAGTAACTGATCTTTTCCAAACATTTACACTACACTTTGAGGATTTTGGTGGATATGATAAAAACTGTGATTTGCAGTAGGTTAAAGAACCAATAGCTGCATGCTGACTCAGTAAGCTATCAGCATTTACCCTCTGAATTGTGTTAACCAATGCAAAGTGCCAGCAGTGTGATGTGTCTGGTCAGGGAAAGGCATGAGCCATCTCTCCAGAGGAAAATGAATTTTCCAGGTAAACATATAACTTCATCTGGCCTTTCTAAAATTAATTTAACCTAGTAACTTTCTAAAATTAATTTAATCTAGTAACTGCCACATCTTTGAAAGTAGCTGGAGTGGTGCTCTACTTTTCAATATCAGAATATTCATAACAGCAAACAACATACACAAATTCTTCAAGTGCCACTGAACATCCAAACACAGTGGGACACATTGGGCACATAGCACAGTTCTGGTGTTTGACAGCTCCATTTAATTACACCAAATCTCAGTTTAGTCCACTGATGTCTTCAGGGGCAGGCAGCAAGTAAAGCTGGTCAGCATCAAAATAATCCCTGGTCATGTGCCCCAAGTCCTCATCCAGACTGCCAGGCCGTGTTGCACAAACTGTGCATATCCACGTGTGTGGAGTTCCCAGGTGCTTTAGCTCACAAGGTCTGAATGCTCCTCTCTGATGGGAATCAATGTGTCTGCTTCCTGTCCCTATCTGTTCACTGCTCAAAACAGCACCAAAAAAAGAGATCCTAGATGTATGCAAATGACCCATAATCCTCATTTATAAAGAAACCCTTTCACATTGCCTTAATGAACTAGGAGGGGTAGTGTCAGATGGAATCTCATGTGAGCATGAATAACAGAGGAGAGAAGCAGATGGGAAGGGGCATAAACAGCTTTTTCTAAACCCACTAATAAAAATATTGTTAAAACACCTTGCTCTAAATATAAACATAGATATTTGATTTAATTTTGTCAGAATGTTTCTATTCCCTTCTGGTGCTAAGATGGGTGATGACAGCAGAGAACCCTGTGCCAGTGAGCAGCCCACATCACTTGGAGATGTTCACCAGCATGCAGTGCCCTCCCAGCCTCTCCTCAGCCACAGGAAATCTCCCTGTTATTTCTCAACTCTCATTCCTGACACTCCACAGAGTTTCACATAGCACACTGAGAGGCCAATGAACCACTCGAGTAAACTCTCCAACTTACCAAGAAAAAGTGTGACTGGAAAAATTTAACTCCCAAACAGACAGTATGAGAAAGGTCAAAAGACAAGGTCAAATAGAAGGTCTTCCAATAGCTCCATGGTGCCACAAGCATTCACACAACACATTTACACCATGGAGGTGAATACATTAAACTGTTTATCACACTCATAAAAGAACTGCATATCTGCAAAATGTTTTTGGGGCGATATAGTTAGGGGGAAAATAGCTACAAGCTCATACAAATAATGCTGTGACATTTCTATTCTCTCCTTATTGACCTGAACAATCTGATCCAAAATTGTTATGCAAGTGGCAGAAATGCAGAATGAATTTTTAATAGCCCTCTCTGTAAAAGAGAACAAAATTTCATAAAGATGTTAAAGCGGTTTCCATAATGCCGGCTGGCTTATGTAGCTCTCCACAAAAATAGGCACTCTCAACTACAACAGTTAATCCTTAGGATTTACAACACATCATAACTTATTCCTGCTGTATGGAGGAATCCATCTCTCAAATGCAAGTGTTCTCGCAATCACAGATGAACTCCAGTACTTAAGTACGATGGGATACGTTTCACAGTGTCAGCCCTAATTTTGAGCCTTGACTTTGATTTCCCCTGCCTTGGTGGGTTCCAGGCAGACCCTCGGTGTTACTCTAATGTAGCTTTTTTGTGGTTTTAATATGAATATTGTGTCAAGAAGCTGAGATATTAAGAATGACAATACATTATTATTGCAGCAGGGAAATCTCCAGAGTCCTAGAAGTAGGATTTTGAAAACCACAGTAAAAAATCAATAGCAATCCACAAGAATTCATAAAGGAAACGTGTCAGTCAGCACCTCTGAATACAAATCTTAAATTTTAGCCTAAGCAGACTGGACAAATACAAGTCATTTAAAAGGCAGAGGAGGTGAACGTGCCCCAGCTTTTCAGGCTGCAGGAGGGAGCCTGTCTTTCTTGGTTGCCCCAGGAGTGCCTGAGATGCCCTTGCCCTTCTCTGCAGAGCCTCGAGGCCAGCCCAGCCTCAGCCCAGCCTGCCTGAGCCAGCGTGTCCCTGGGGGCTGCATCCCTGACACTGCCTGCACACAGGCGCCTCCCTTGAAAGCAACCATCCTACAGGATGTAGGGAAAAAACAGCTCATCTGCACTCCCTGATCATTGTGATAATGAAAAGAAATGCCAAGAACTGTACATGCAAACCTTTGATGCATTCACGGCCAGACATCTGATTGCAAGGTAGCTGGCCCGTGAGCTACCTCCAGCAACAGGACTTAGTATTGCTTGGGTTTGATTTACATAATAAGAAATATCAACAAAATCAATTAATTAAACACTTCATTTGTATATAGCTATGTATTAATACAGTGTTATCAAAGCTTCCTAGTGCTTCTCTCAGGAAGAAGCCTGCTTAACTAGCATGGAAAATAGAAGGTATCACATACAAAAATGTCCGTAAGGCGAATGAAAATGGACGGCCTTTGCCATCTCAAATGTTGCCCAGGGACTAGGTACATCTGAGCAGGGCTTATTCTCATCATTCAGATCACTTGCCTACACTCTGACTTTGAAAGAAGTTTTTGAAAGAAAAAACAACCTGCAAGGTGCTAAGATGAATGGTCTTGCTCTCTTCAGTAAGAGTTTGTAGCTGTGCTCAGAAGGAGAAAAAAATCTTTTTCTGGACCTCACTCCCCTGTACAATTTGCACAACAGAAAAGCTGGGTTTGATTCACAAAAGAGGTGAAGTTATAAGCAGAGGAAGCGCACAAAGATTTGAGTCCAAATCCAGTAAAAGGTGTTAAGAGTTGGTTAGATGCTCTCAGTACCTTCCTACAATCTCTGCAGCCTGTGTGCTTTCCCACTGCTACTCAAAAACACCTTAAAAAAATAACTGTTCCAATTTTGGAGGGGAAAGGCCAGAGGATGTAGCTCTGATGGTGGTCCACGGTTTTCAGTTCCTACTCAGGAGGCTTCACAACTGTTTTTAAATGGAAGTACATAGCGTTCCCTGGCTGAGTGACACAGAAGCACTGCTTAATGGCCAAGGAGGATCTGCTGGCAATGGCACTGAGGACTTCCACAAAGCCCAGGGGCTCCAACTTTAGCCACTTTTCTAGTCAAGGCCATGGGAAATGCTGCTAAAAACTGCAGCAGTCGTTCAGGGCAACCATGAGATGTGGTTCACTATACATGTGCTATCTATTATGCATACTATTTATTAATTTATGTAGATTGGTAGACTGCATGACCAAAAACATGTCATCAGCAATGATGGGCATCCAAGCCTGCAGTAAAGGCTTGATCCAAAATTAGTTTCAGTCATTGAAAGATTTTTTTTTTTTACTGCTTACAGTGAATATTGGTTTAGGACCTGAAAGCACTGAGAGGAGCTGCTTTTACTGCACTAGTCCTAGCAGAGATAGTTGAAATCTCCATTACAATGACTGTGTCACAGGTAAAGCAGGGAGACAAATTCATTTAGAGAATCCTATTGATACTTGATTTGATAGATCTTTAAAGCAGAACTCTCTGAAAGATGATGTCACCATACTGCAAAATTATTTAAGCTTACAGTCACTGCTCTACTGCATGTCTCAGCCCAAAGGAAAAGGATCAGATCTCCACAGCCAGGGTAGAAATCTTTACTGTGCATAACTGGTACTAATGCACAAGGGCAAATGTTGTAAAAGATTTTTATAATGTTTTGGTTTTGAGCTTAAAAAAGTAAAATAACACCACCAACCCTCTGAGAGATAAATACAAACCTCCTGGCACATAATGCTGCTCATCTGTGCTTTCCCCATACCTTGTACCTATTTGTTCCCACAACAGCAGCACCCATGGACAATAGGGGTTTTTCACTTTCATCAGAGCAAATTAGGAATAACCTCACCAAAGCCAGCACTACTACACTGATGAAAAAATTAATCAGCAATGAACTCATACCCTGGGATTTTCTCAAAAATTTGACAGATCTGTTAGTACTGAATTCTCAATCTGCCCTAGTTACCAGATGCGAGTTGGAAGGGCATTGAAAGGACAATAGATGTGCTGACATTTCCTAACTAAAGTTATAACATATTCTGACAAAAGTAACATTCCTAAGATATCTCAAAACGAAAAAATTTTCTTTAATCTGAATTTGATTTTTTTTTTAATTGCCTCTTTTTCTTTCTTCTCTAGCTCCCACAGCTGAGTTCCCACATGCAAGATGTTCATTGTCAATAAACACTGTGCAAATACACACAAATAAAGGGGATCAGCAGAATGAGCTGCTTGCAATTACTGCCTTATCCACGAGAGAGCACAGTAACCTGAGCACATCCCCAACCTTTAGTAAATGCCTCGTGTACGTACAGAGCACTGTATAACTCAAAAATTATAATTAAAATGTCTTAGCTCCTGTATTTATAGTAACATTTAAACTACTGTGCTTTCTTGAAGTCAGAGTCATTTACTTGAGAACAGCACACTTTACGGTGAACAGATCTTTGAAACTATACCATGGGGATATGGCACAGCCACATGTAACTCAATATATGTCAACAGCTGTAAAAATATTGGTAGGAGAAGAGAAGGAAAAGCCATGAGTGCAGATCAAGTGCCCTGTCTCTCACATCTGACTGTTTTCCGATTCTCACTCGCTCCTCTCCTCCCCGCCCCCCCCAAATAATTGGGCAATTTTGGTGCAAGCTGTCATAAAAGCCAAGGCTTCTTTGAGGTTGAATGATCAAAAAGGTTATAAATGAAAATGATTTCAATGTAGGAGGCCTAGTGAGTGACCAAGGCACTTTCTGTAGCAGAAGGGTTTGTTCTAATCTTACCAACTGCACGCTTTCGTCAGAGCATATTCCTAGGGAGTTCACAGCTCCCCAGGGCGAAGCTACAGTAAATTCTGACTAATCCCCTCTGCATACAAATGAGCCCCTGGTAAGAGAAACTGCAGGGTGAGGCAGCTTATACACAGCACTGATTCTTCAGGTCTGCACCTTCAGCAAAGCAAACAAAATGGCACTATAATTTTTTTCTTCAATGGGACAAGCTTTCTGAAAAATGAAGCCTTAAATCCTAAAATGCAGGACAAGCTGAGGAAAGAGGGAAGGAGCACGGAGAAAAAAGAGTGTCCCTCCTCTCCTGTGCCCAGGCAGTGGGGTAAATAGATAGTATCACCCCTTTAAAAAATAAATGAATTTAAACTTCTGCTTTATTAAGAGAGTGGTGGGTTTGGAGTAAAATTTCATATAAAAGGAACATGGTACTCTAGGAAGATAAAATATTTACTAGCCTATTATAAAATAGCAGGATCGAACCCTGCACTTCCATTGGTTGGCATCACTCTATTGAAATACTATAGAGCACCAAGTCATTTATATTCATTCCCTGGCATTTCAAGGGATCTTTAAATGTTAAATTCTGCACCTATTGCTGCTTTAAAAGTCTTAAGCATTTCTCAGTGCAAGATGTGATTAATTTTTCCAGCTGCGCGTTATTTAATCACAGAGCATATATTTGGTATAATTATTAACTCTTGACAACATGGGATGCTCCTGTTTCACAGAATTCCTGGGAAGAAGCTGTGTGTACAGCAGGAGAATGGCTGGTGCTGTTGGCAGTACCTACCTGGCAGAGCTGAGGAACGGACGAGGAAGCGGCTACAGAGTCATCCTCTCTAGATATGGGAGCACTCTGCTCTGCCAGGGGCATGGCAAGTGCTTTGGGCACTCAGCACCCCTGGGGATATAATGCAGAGAGCTCCCAGTAAGAATCACATGGAGCTTTTCTCTCTGCAGACCTGCAGAAAGTTGCCTCTGTTTTGGATATGTAGAGAGGCTGGGATGTTTACACTCTGCAGCCACTTAAATGCAACTCAACAGAGATACAATCCCAATACCTCATATATGGTTTTATATGATACAATTTTCATGTATTTGCATGAGTTATGGGGTCAAGATGTACACAGATTCAATTTCAAAATCTCAAATTTGGTCTTTCTTGGAGATGATTCTGAAAGCTATAAAGACATTTGAATACTCTACAATTCAACCTTAAAAATTCTGGTTTAGGTTCCTCCTTAACATTACGCTTCTAAGCTAATAATTTTCTAATGATGTTTTGTGCTTAAAATTGATTCATTTGAACCTTGCAGCTTACCCTAAAACTTATTAACTAAAGTAAATGCTCTTACACAGTGTTGTGGTATTAAGAAATAATCTAATCAACCAAACCCAAAATGTTGGCTGAGGAAACACTGCTGAATAGCCAATCCAACAGAGCCTTAACATGCCACAGGGATGGATCTGCACCAAGCCTCCACTCTGCTTCACAGCCAGCACAGCCCTTGGAGAGCGTGTGAGCAGCAGGCACTGCAAACCCAGCACCTCTTCCCAGCTGCGCTCCCGTCTGCCCTGGAGGGGAGGATGGGAGGGCTCGCAGATAAACCCCTCCTGAGCCCCAGCATGGCCTTCTGATATGGCCCACACACCTTCCCAACCTCTCCCCACCTTTTTGGTAGTGGGAAGCTGCCAGAAAAATGTCTTGCTGCAGTTTAAAAAGAGGACCAAAACAAACAAAAACCAATCCACAAACAAAAACTCCACGAAACATTTTAAAGTAGCAGCACTCCCATTTACTTGCCACAAGACAATATTATATGTTTTGCACTCTGCTTCAGCCATAAGGAATTGCAGTCTATAAAAGGCACCACTGCACTGAAGGGGGGACTCTGTACCACTCCATGGAAAACAAGTCTCCCATCGCAATCAGGAAAGTGTGTTATAGGGATGACCTTCTGACACAAAGCACAAATCTATCAGTTTGCCACTTTTACATGCTTCTGGTATTTATCTCTTCTGCACTCCCAACTCGTCTTTTAATTAGACAAACTCTCATGAAAGTCAACAAGAGTTTTGTCTGACTGAGAGCTGGGTTGGAGCGTAATTGGATCACAATTCCAGGGGTGACAATGAATAAAATGCAGTTCTAGATAGACACCAAAAGTGCAGAAGCTTTGTGGTTTTAAAATTAAGTATTCTGGGGGGAGGGCTGCTGCAGAGGCTTCACCATCTCCCCCAGGAGGAAATGCTCTGCTCTTCCATCTGCAAATCCAAAGGCACCACTGCAGATATGAAGGTGTGCCAGCACCCAGACACTGGAGCCCAAAAAGGATGAAGAATAATAGTTATTCAGTGGCACAACTGATGTCACATCATTATGTTCAACAGCAATTCTGACATACTGCTGAAATTCCCTGACAAATAAGCAGGTGTCAGTTTCATACCACGCCTACAAGACATGGGCTGGCATAATGTTTACAGGAGAAGCTAATACTAACATGTACGGTTTAAAGGAGGGTTCCTTTTGTTTCTTTCTGTTTCTTTAGACTAAGGACCAAATAATGAAACAGCCTAGAAGACAACATCAAAGTGTGGCAGCTTTAGCCAAAAGTGTTGCACCGCAAGGCTAAGAAACAAAGCTCCTGTGGAACAGAACTGTACAGCAGCAAACACTACACACTGCAACTGTGCTTTGCGAGAATGTACATATTTAAAATCCTGATGAAATAAATAAGGCTTCTAATTGACCTGTATGGCGAGATTTCCTTTAAAAAGGCAGGAGTAACTGAAAGCCAAGTTCTTGCTGCCGAATTCCTGGACACAGTTTCCAACTATTCCAATCAAGCAGCTCTGTGGTTGGGCTGGGATTTCAAACTTGCCACAGTATGAAGTCCAGTTTGGGCTATATTCCCTTCCCTCTCTCAGCTTGATGAAGGCTTCCCCGCAAAATCAAAAGGCTTACTGTCAAGTTTTCGATTGGTCTGGGCTTCATGCTATCATATGTGTGGTGATGGCAAGGAATATGAATGCGGCTCTGGCTCCACCATGGGGCCTTGAGGTTTCGTCCAATTCATCCAGGGACCTTATGAAAGTAGAGCGGGTCTCTTTTCATGTATATTCCGACTGCTGAAATTCCCTAGATGCACTGCAGTGTGCAAACGCGGTGTAAAAAAGAACAATAGCTTGAGAAAAACTGAGGCAAGTCTACTGAGTATGCTTAAGATAAACCAGCCAGTCTAATGCAAAAAAAAAAAACAAACAAAACCTGACAGACACACTTTAGCATTCATAGCTTAATGAAAATAAAACCTTTCAGAAGTGAGAAAGCTTCTGCATTCTGGCAAATATAAAATTGCCATGTTAACTTATAAAAATTGATGCATGCTTCAAAAATATAAATATATAATATTCAGACCCCCATGTGTTCAGATAAGATTAGATAGCTAGAAGTATTCCAAGCCTAATAAAATAAAATAAAAACCTGACAAATTTCACAAAAAACCTCCCTCCAAAATCTCAAGCACATTAATTCTCTTTGCACACTAATTCATTCATCTACAACTGCCCATGTAAGGAGGTTAACAGAAAACTAGTATCTCCTAAGTGATGCAGATTGCATGATATCATTCCTAAACTCAGTGAGAAAAAAAACTCAAAAACTCAACCTATTACTTAAGTAACATACTAAAAATTAAATTTTTTGTTATGCTTTTTAATTTTTTTTAGTGTTATTATTGCTCATAATACAATACTCCTTTCCAGAAGAACAACAGAGTGGTAACAAGCTTCATCTCCACTAACTGCGGTATTCTAGGGTTCAGACCTAAAACACATTTTTGCTGCACTATATATAATTTAATTTTCTTACCATAAAATTTTGTAATATATGCATTTGTTGCAACTATGTTTACTAAGAACATTCATCAGATTGCTTTCAAAATCACAAATAAATAATAATAATATTTTGTATTTAATAATTTAGATATTTAGCTTTTTACAAGTGCCTAATATTTATGACAACATTGGACAAGCTTAGTAACATTGTTCTACAAACAGCAGGAATTCTTGCTAGTCCTGTTTTTCAAGGGCTGGTAGAGGTGACTTACTTGACTCTACTAGAGGCCAAATGCACATATGTGCCCTGCATTCACCAAGGAGAGAATACTGAGTTAACACTTATTCCACATAGACTCAGAAGTTCAACATGCACATTTCTTATTTGCCACTGCTTGGTGATTCACAGCAATAGCCAAATGGAGAGCGTTCTCTCTGAGTTATTTCCCCTGTACTTAAGGGATGATTACTGAATTTGCATTAGCTCTAGTTTGCCACGCAAGTAACAACCATCTTTTACTACTGTTAATATGAATAAACAATATGAAATAGCAGGATCTATGTGAATGTGTACACAGTCCCATAGAGGAATATCACCTCCAAAGTGCATATATTAGGAACCATCACATTACAATGAGTTCATGAGTCAAGTTTCAGATCGAAGGTCTCAAAGAAAATTACCATTTCTGTTTTGAGTGTTCTGGGAAGATCACTGATTTGGTCCACCTGCATTCCTGGACCACATTGTATACTGTACACACTACAGACTGATCTCACTGGCCTTACTATGCCTTTCAACTCCCTACATACATACATTTATATCCAAACTATCCCAAATTTATGTACAAAAAGTAGGGTTATGCATGTTAATATTAATGCTGGATGATGCTCAAAAATGTTGGGTAGTTTGGGATAAGCAAAGAAACAAGAACCAGCCGCCTATAACAACAGCCTAATTAATTACTGATAGTTATTTTTTTAGCTGAAGAATGCAAGTTCTTTCTTTTACAGTCCTTTCCCAAATGAGACTGTTACTTCAGTAACCAAGAAATTACCCAGAGTTGTCTTATTGCTTTCACTGGTATAATGATAAATCCTCATGGTATATTCTGCTTCCACTCTGATCCTTTCCTTTCTGCCAAGATGGAAATTCATTATGCACCATACATGAGAAAGCAAGCAAGAGGGCATATTTTCAAATTCATATCATACATATCTGATAAGAACTGAAACACACTATCTGAACTCCAACAAATTATTCATACCACACACTATATACAGACAAAAGTCAGTTTTTTAAACAAATATTTTTGAATATTTCATTTTAAATGAAACAGAGGTGAATCTGGTCTCAGCACTTGCAGGCAATACTGTGAGATAAACAGTCAGTTTATAAGTGAGAAGCAGGGACAGAGCAGTGGTAACTGTACAAGCAAATTAAATAAAAAATGGGTACAAAAGTCCTCAGAAGCCAAAGTATGTCAATGTGATAATATAATTAATTCACATTCTTCACTCAGTTTTTCGTGAATGACCCTCTTGCATTAAAAATTGAGAAACCACTTGGAAGCCGGCCTGCATCAAGGACAAGCAGACTACTCCTGGTCATGGAAGTGGAGACCAAAAGGCTGGTTCATTTATGCTACTGGGATGAGACACGGTCAAATAAAAGCGCTGGTGCAGAGCAGTAACAGAACTGGGTGTCAGGGTAAGCACCAGCATGGTGTGGAGCACTGCAATCCACGAGGCACAGGGTTGGGCAGCCCAGGGATCACCTGAGCTCACGAGATTTCTTGAACTTGTCATGCCAGTGGGGATCACCTCTCCCATGGTAAAGACACACTGGGAAACAGAGGAAAGGCCATAAAGATTTCTATGCTTTAAATACCTCTCTGCTAACTGCAGATTGCAATGAGCATGCTCCCTCGGGAATCAGCTCTGCTTTGAGGGCAGTATCAGCAAAAAGCAATTGTGTGAGCTGGTCAGTCTCTTGCTCAAACAGGCAGCAGTTCAAGAATATTCGTAGTCTGTTTATTTTTTCAGGGAGAGAGACAAGTACAGAGAAAAACAGGATTATTTTTACAGTGTCACTGAGCAACAGCCTTTGACTGGACAGGCCCCTTCTTGATCCTTGAAAATTGCCTCCCTACCTTCCCAAGTGTCAGGCTGTTGAGGCTGAAATCCACTGCACAACTGAGCTCCTGCCTACATTTGATTAATAACCAGATGCCTTATTTTAAAACACAACTTTTCTTTAAGTTACATCCTTTTCTTCAGTTTTCAGTTGGAAACTTGGCCTAAATGACAGCTGTGTAGGCCTCACCCCAGCTCGGCTCAGCAGGAGCTCTAATGTACTTCATTCTGGGGCTGGGAGCTGCTTTTAATCTATCAGCACGACTCCGCAGCTGCTGTAAGCTAGCTGAAAATTGTCTGCATACACAGGGTTTAAAATTTTGTAACCCTTTTGGTGCAACTTCTATTTAGGCAGGAACTCGGAAATGCAGCCACCAAGGTCTCTGGAGAGTTAAAGGAAAGCTCGAAACAACAGGCTGTGAGGCTTGGAAGGGCATGCCAGAAACCTCGGCACAGATTAGGAGTTTTCCTGAGTTCACAAGTTCAAATACCAATTTCCAGTAACTGTTTGAATGGCTTTAGCCTTGCTGTAAGTCTGACAATCAGACTACAAGCCAGGCAGTTAAGTATTTCTGCTGTATGCTAGGTGTCTTTAGCAATGAAAAACATCTCTGTGTATTGTTAATTGTTATAGGTTTTTTGTTAGTTCTGCCTCTCATTTACAGCTTTTAAGAAACTGAACAAACATTACATTCCCTTCCAAGAAAGCATGCTGCAGAGCAATTAGTCCACATACACCAGACAGACTTCAAATACTCATAAAGTAAAATCCAACTATGTAGAAGTGTTAAATCTGCTACTGCCATCAACAGAAACTACACAGAGTACAGTAACCCGGCATCATCTGTTCCGCTGGGACTTGGAGAGGACGGATATGAAACCATTGCCAAATATTTACACTTACAATTCTTACAAAATATCTGGAGTCCCTGGAGGATTAAACATAATCTCACATGTCAACAACCGCCAACAACAAAAACTTTAAATATGGCTGCAACGTGTTTTCACAAAACTTTACTGTGATCACTGTTAAACAGTCTCTTGTTTTCTCTGTTTTCTAGAAAAGCAGCAGCAAATCATGGCACTGATGATCTGCCAGTGCTGGCTGTGAGTGGCTGCCTGGCAGTTCTTCCATGCCTGCCCAGAAGCTCAGGCCCAGCAACTGCCCCTCTGTGGGGATGCTGCTGGCTGGCCCCACAGTCATCTGAAAAAGGACAGGCCCTGTGGTTAAGAACTGAAAGCTCTCTGAACGTTTTAATCAACTTGGGCCAGAAGACAGGGCAGCAGCAAACAAGCAGAAGTTAAAACACACCAAGTGGAGCTCTGCAGAAAGCAATCCCAGAGAGCTCCAGCAGCCCCACTGGGGGGAACAGTCTCCTTCCTGCCTGCCCACAAGCACGTTTCCTTTGAATACACAAGGGTTGAAACTGCTCCTTCTTTTCTGATACGCTGGAAGGGGCTCAGTATGGAAGGTTTCAAGTATTTGTACAGAGCACCAGCAGTTTCATAAGGCTGCTGCTCACCATGGCCCTCCTGCCAGACCCGACCCAGCACCGGCTCCCAGGGATGTGACAGTTATCCCCTCACAGAGCAAGCTGCATATACATGTGGAACAGTTTTCAGAGACCTTATGTAATTTAAGTGCTGAATAACTTTATGAAGACTTTCACTAGCACATCTCCTAACTGAAGAATATACCAAAGCTAATTTTCCACCTTTGAGCACTGGAGACATACAATAAAATCAAAATAGAAAAAATCAGAAGACCTATTCCACCGTCTTATAATTACTGCTTTTCCTAATAAAAAGCCATTGCTATAGATTTTAAACAGTTACGACTACAGCTGGAAAGTAGAAACCAGGAGTCTGGGGCATTACCTGCTGTAGGATGCCCATAAGGGGGTCTCCTTGTAGAGAAGAGGTGCCACAGCCCTGGACTGGCAGCTGTGTGGTCCTCATGGACAGTGTGTTATCCTCCACAGATTCTAGGGGCTCCCTTCTTTGAACTGACTGCCTTTTTTTGTATTTCATAATACAAATACAAAAAATTCTTCTTTTCTTTCTCACACGATGTGTTAATCGCCTTCTCCTCTGAGGTCACTTGGGTTTGCCTTTGTGCCAAATCCCTTTGTTACTGTTGGTGGTCTATTTGGCCTGGTTGAACCTGTATACTTGACTTTAATTTATTATGTGATTTCATTGTGCAATGCTTACTGGGAACTGTCCCGTTATGAAGGTATTAAATCCTATAGTTATGTGCACATGTACACAAGCACACACCTCTTTCCTGCAGTTCACTTCCTTCTGCAGCCATCTGCAATGGAACAGGGTCCTGCACTGGGAAGCTTTGCCTTAGCTCCTCTGTTTTAATGACTGTAATCCACAAGGAGCAGTAAAAACAGCCAGCACAGTGCCCAGTCCCTTCGCTGCCAAATGTACGCACCAGGAAAAGAATCTAGGGAAGTAACATTACCTGAAATTCACCTCTGGTCCACATACTCAAAAAAACAAAGCCCAAAAAATTTACCTGTAAGTGCCCATTAGCTTTTGGAAAGGGCCAGGGGAAAAAAAAACCAGCAAACAAAACCCTGAAATCAAAGGCCAATTCCAGAATCCCAGATTCCTAGAAGAATTGATACAACAGCAGCTGTATCTCTTTCATTTGAGTAATTATCATATAATTAAGTGCATGAATTACAAGAGAGCCAAGGCATTAAATTAAAATATTTAATGCTTGTAAATCTGAAAATGATTACTGTGCTGATGTGCAGCTACCGAACAGCGAAGCTAATGGCACCACGACAGCAGCACCAGCCTCCCATTATTCTGCTGTAGCTTAAGGAAGGTATGAGAATTTTGGAAACCCTTTGCTGAGGAGGAAAATTGCCTTCAATTTTTTATACCTAGCAACTGAGCCTTAGGAATTGTGTGCCTAAGTACTGAAGGCAAAAGAGTAAAGGACAAAGAAATCTCTGAGCTAAAATGTAATGTTTTATCTCACAGATGCATAAGGAGAATTAAAAATGGAAACATCTTGTTGAGAATTTTACATGGAGCTGAACAGAGGAGCCATTCCCAGCATTTTCTTTACAGTGGGTCATTTTTCATTGCCCAAATTTAGCTTCATCCAAACTCAGTCAGCAGTTTGCAGGATGTGGCTTTCAGTAATTCAAATAAAACAGATAACCAGAGATCTCTACTCAAGGCATTTTCCTAAGTAGAAACTGACAGAAGAAATCCTTGACACTACAAAGTCTAGCTCCTGAGATTTGGGGGAAACTGTTTGCACTTCCCTGAAAAAAAGAATAGGTGTTACGTTAAAATTCTTTTCTGAAGTGCACAAAAGCCTGTCCATGTTTCTCCAGCGTGTCACTTCTGTTTGTCTAAATAAGCCAGGAGTGGACATTGCCTTAGCCCAAGAGAGATCCATAGGCAGTCCACGAGCTGGGCTTGTGCCAAATCCCTGCAGGTCTCCAGGTGCTGAGACAATTTCAGGGACATTTCTAGGCTGGAGATGCCCTCCTGCATCCTTGCTGCAGGAGCAGCGCCAGGGGAGAGCCAGGCCAGGCCCTGGGGCTCTCTGCCTCCTGCCGTGGGCTGATGCCATCCTCCAGGGCAAGGGCACAGCCACAGCCACATTTCAGGTTTTTATTTACACTGGTGTTTTAGAAGTTGAAAAACAAACAATAAACCCAACATATAAATATATGGCTGGTATTTCACCGCAGAATCCTTTTGTGTCACAGGAACACACTTGCCATTAACTGCAACAAATGCAGTGCTCACAGTACCCTGGAATGGAGAATTAATGGCTTCAGGCAGTCCAAGAGAGGTCACGGCTGAGGGAGGAGGCAGAACACGTGGTTAGACCTCCTCTCTTCAGAGAGCACAGCCACCTCCTCAGAACAAATGGCTAGGGCTGTACACTGGGGGTTGTGTGTGATATAGACAGATAGATAGATAGATACACACACAAATCAGCTAAAAACACCTATAAAGACATAAATGTTGCACCTACGAACACCATAAAGAGGAAAAATTATCTAATTTAAATGAGTTGCCATCAGCTATTACAGGAGTGACAAAGGATGGCACCCCCTTCAGAACAAAAGGTTATAATCACTATTTCCCACAAAAACCAATAGTGAAGGTATTTGTTATCTGAGTGACTGCTTCAAAGAGGTTCCAGCACTTCTGACCAGGGCTCTTCCTGAAAACCCCAAAGTCACCAATAACTGGGCACTTAGCAGCCCTAGAAAGCTATAGCTTTTAATTAACATGGAAAAAGGTGATTCCTAACTTAGATACCAAATGAATGGTTTAATTAAAGCATCTGGAAAAAGGAAAAGGTACTTTCTAAGTGTTGCCTAAAGGACATTTAATATTCTCTTTAAGCAGAAAGTGGTGTAGAAATATGTCTAATGAGAACATTCCATTTCTTTTCTTGACAATATTCACCTCCTGCCCCAATACCATGGTTATCCTAGAGGGTATTTTTCCCCAAAAAAAGTCTTAATATTTTCTCTGGGCTCATCTTTCACTTATGTCTTCTCTAAGCTGGAATGACAGCAACAGAATTCAGTGAGAGGGGCAGAGTCCCAGCCTAGGTGTTATTACAAACTGCACAGAAGAGTCTGGCCCACGTGTGTGAAGATGACTGTTTGCTATGTTGTTGGAAGGTCACACTGTAGCCTTGGTTCTGGGAAAAGGATGCATCTCCTCTCAATTGTCAAGCAATGCTTCCTGCCTGTGGAAGGCATTAATACCATTACAAATACTTCAGGTACGTAGATACGCTAATAACCCGTGTAGTAATCTCCAAAGCATCCGACTTTCATGTGCCAAATACTTTATCATCACAAGGTGGTAATATGAAATAGCCACAAGGGAAGAGTAACCTTTTCCTAGTGGTAAGGAAGCCAGGATTTCAGAGTTACTATGTAATTAATTTGCTTTTCAGGAATCAAAACACCCTAAAGCAAAAACAAGTTAAACAGACTTGTAATAACACACTATTGTAGTGTTAAGCCCTCTTATTCCTCAACAAAAATCTCAGTCTCGACAGTGAAATCCTTGACCCATGCTGTAACCATCTCCTGCCTTAAATACAACATTTCCTTTGCCTTGGACTCCTTGCATCTTCGTTTTCCATCCTGTGATGGGGTCAAGCTGCTCACACTAAGACAATCTCACTGTCTGGCTCTAAGTCCGAGATTCTCCCCATGGTAATCCCTCTTGGATTTGTTTTGGTTTACACATTTCAAGTTTAGATTCTCCTAAACTTCACAGGTGAGAACAATTTCTTGCTAAACACACCTTGGCCCCAGTTGTGCATGCTGGTACTGGCTCCTGCTTGACTTCCTTAGGACTGCCACTAGTCTTTAGCAAAAATAACCTCAACAAACTGGAGGAAATCAAACCTGTCAGGGTAGGACACACCAGGGTGGGTCACCTGCCCCAACAGATATTGCCTGTGCAAAGCCCCCATCACCTTCTGCAAACCTCTGCAAACTGCACACAGCCCTGCACCTCCATGTGCCACACTCAGTGTCCCAGGTACTCTGGCTGTCCCTGTGCTTGGCACAGAGCACAGGATGTTTACCGTGTTTACAGAAATGCTCAATGTACTTCAAAGTGTATATTCTGATTAGAGAACATTTTTCAAAGTAAATCACTCACAGGTAGAGCAGAAACTAACAGTTAATTTTCAGCATGGACCTCCCAGGAAGGTGTCGATTCTGGCAAAACTTTAAAGGACTGTTTATTTTTTGTATTTTCTAAAAGAAGAAAAATTAATGTCATTTGGATGCTAATAAAGATCAACACTTGCCGTAGCTATAACTATATATGAACCAGCTGATAATCAAAAACTGAGCTGACAAATAATTTAACTTAGATTAAATAGCTGGTGTTATATATGATGTTTTAAAAGTTGGCTGGTTCGGTGATGTATTAATTAAGAAAAAGTACAGATGTTACTAAAGACATTTTTGCAATCATGGGAAGCAGGAGATGGTTGAAAAGTTGCAAGTTCAACATTTTTGATAAAGGGGCAGGAGCTATACTTGGGTTTCATTTCCTTTTTCATCAAATGGCTAACTTCCCTCATTTTACATTCTGTTTATGTGGTCTGTTTTATAAAATCACACATTTTGTTTTCTGATTCTGTATTCAGTGAGCATGTGCAGGCAGGGAGTCAACAAGGGACCTCAACTGACATTGCAGTGCGGGTAGAGGAGCAATTGTGGAAAGGTTACCATTGACACATGGAGACAAGAGGTGAATTTACTAGTTGTCCTGATGGACAGCCTTAATTTGGGCAATTATTTCCTGCTCAATATGGATAAACACTGCAAATCATCCTAATTTTAACCCAGAAGAGATTGGGGTGGCATGGATAAACTGTGTATGCATATTGCACAATGCATGTTTTTCTCTGTAGCAGTATCCGTGAAATAAAATGCAAACTGTATGTTTGCAAAAGTGTTCACATCACCTGCCACAGTGAAATTTGTTGTGGGTTTACTATTGAATATCTAGCGAGCACTTAAAAGTACTAAAACAAATCCTGGGTCACTTCCAGGGACCATACCCTGCTGACCCAGTTTGTTTGTTTGGACAGAGGTACCTGTGGTCTGAACACAGTCATGGCCTGATCCCACTTCCGAAAACAACCAAAATTTTGCCATTAATTTGGAAGAACTGACCCAAGCAAGCACCTGTGCAGGATCAGAATTCCCCATGAGCAGATTAACACTTCACATCCTTGTGCACTAAATATTGTCATTAGAGTCATGCCGTGTCCCCTTTAGTGCTGGTGCAGGGGGCCCCTGTGGAACCTGGGTGCTGCTGCCCCCAAGCCCTGTGACATGGGGACACTCACCTCTCCACCATCAGTGTCAGCGCTGCTGTGTGCAGCCCTTCTCCCTCAGACACAGGTTTTGTACCCAGCCACGCTTCCACGGCCCAAAGCAAACCAGCTCCACACATCCTGGGAGACCCCTTCTCACCCTGCCACCCAGAGCTGCCCACGCTGCAGACAGCACAGCTGCAAACCCCGGCGAGCGGGGGAGCAGCTCCTCCTGGCTTCGCACCTTCCCGCGGGAAGCCAAGCCTGCTGCGTGGCGGAGGTGGCCATTCCAGCCCTCCCAAGTGCCCAGGAACTCGCGAGGGCTCCTCTCCCTCTCCCTCTCCCTCTCCCTCTCCCTCTCCCTCTCCCTCTCCTCTCGCTCTCCTCTCCCCCTGCCCTGCCCCCGCGCTGCCGGTGCGCTCCGCTGCCGCGCCAGCTCGTGCCCCCAACGCCCTCACAACAGCTGTGGGTTTAATTATCAAAATAACATTTTAATAGTCTCATAACTGAACTCCCTTCCAAACATGCCAGCGGAGAGGCTGCAAGGATTCTTTTAACATCTTCAGCTAAACTTACTAATAGGCTGCGTTTAAGTGATTAGGCTGTCCTAATGCGTGCCATTTACTGCTGGAGCCATCCCTCCCACCTCAAATTGCCATTTGCCGTCTCTCATTTCCTTAGTGACTCTATTATCTGCCCAAGGATCGAGGTGGTCAGCGCTCCCACACACCAGACCTCCAAGGAAAGCAGAATACCGGGAAATTATCGTGAAGGTAGCATTTCTGCCTCTCATTATCTCCTTTTTCTAGGGACTAATATATTGGTACCCAATCAGCACTCCCAAGGAAGTGAATGTGCTAAGTGTACTTACTCAAATTATTTAAGATCACTAGGGGCTTACTTGCTTTTAACACATTAAAAAAAAAGATTAAAAAAAAAATATTTTCTATGACAAGCATTAGTTTCCTTTTTACTACCTTCAAAACTGAACTATTCTTGCTTTGTAAAATAATTCTAAAGGGACTACAAACTAGTATTTAGCTGCCAAGTTAACTTTTCTGTACAAACTCCACAGTAGAAGGTGAAAACACATTGAAACAGTGTTGTGATTTCTCCTCAGCAAATTAGCCATTTATTCAGCAAACTTTTCTTCCCATTTACTGCTTTTTAACGTTTCCTTTTTTATACAATTATTACCAGAGTTGGGCAAGTATTTATTCTTTACAAAATTTTTAATGGTAATGATTAGGAAAGTGATGAGTTCCTCCATTTCTCTCCCTCCTCAGATTTCTCTGAACTGCTGCCTTTTAAAAAAACGCAAATACATGTACATTCATCTTTGTCTGCCATATCTCACACTGAGGTTTTTCACAAGTCTGAAGCAGGTGTGGCAAGGCACTTTTTTCTATGAAGATGAGAATCTGCTATAGAAAAGAAAAACCTCAGAAAGTGTCTAAGTAACCATCCAAACAAAGTCCTAGCTGCACCAAGACCTTTAATTTGATTTTGATAGGATCAGAATTTTATCCCCTCTCACAACAGAAAATATCTACCTATATTCATGGAAAAATAAATAGATTTCTAAATAAAATTTTTAAAGGGTTCATTACTTTGTATAGTAGCTTAGAAAAACACCCTGTATTGTCAGCAGAGGGGCTCACAGTGCCACAGCTATACTTCTGCTCATGTCCACTCTGTAAGAGGGTCAGTGTGTTCTGCCCAGAGAACATTCATTACTGGCCAAGATGTGACACCTCACTGTAACCAATGTGTTCTTTTTACTCAATTTTACAGCAGAGTTAAGAAAGGCATCGGGTTGTTGCATGAATTATCTACGGTCACCCAGCCTATAGATGTGCAGGCTGCCCCCTCCCCGCTAGCCAAGTGAGCCATTTGTTGGTTAGTCAAATTCATTTGGGTTGGTGTGGAAAAATCTGCTCGTCCGTGTTGCGTCTGCTGTGCAGCGAGCTGAGCCCGGTGTCCACCCAGCAGATGGAGGAGAGGCAGCGCCGGCGTCCGCAGATGGAGCCTCTGTAGCCTGCCCTTGCTCAACTCACCCGGGAGATGACCCACTAAGAGAGCCAAATATCTCTAATTTGTCTTTACCACTGCTTCTTGTTGGCCTTCCTTATGCTTTGGTAGAGAGCGCAAGCAATTGGAGTGCAGTAAAAAAAATAAATTAAACCGTGTGGAACAGCATTACTCTGGCCACAGGCTGTGAACTCACAAACACGGGTCCAAAGGAAGCACTTCCTGCAAGCCTGCGTGGTCAGAGGTGACGCCTTCGTGTCAGAGGAGCACAGGCTGTGTGCAGCCAAAGGTGTGGACCCATAGGTGTGGCTGCCAGTAACGTGCTGCATAGTGCTAAGACTAAACCTATGCCACAATCAAATTATTTCTTCTAATACAGAAAAACTGACTGTAGACCTTTTTCTTCGTTGATATTCTTCATGTATTACAGCCTAACAGTATCTTTAGAAATCCCAAGATGATCAGCAAATCCAGGGAGATTTAAACTATATTTTTGTATTAAAATAGTCAAGGATGTAGGTGATACGTTGTGGCCCCATGTAATTTAACTGGCATAGATTTAAAGGTAAAGAACTCTTTGCAGTCTCTTGCAGAGTGGGCCAGATTCTCATCCCAATTACAGGGAAATAAACCCGGACCAAGAATGCTGACCTCAGAATGTTGGAGTTACACCAGATTTACACTGGATGTAACAGATTCAAATGTAAGTTATTGTGCTCACCTCATTCTCTCTAAATGAAATATTTATCTATACCTTACAAATATGTTGAAAAGCTGGCGCATGGTTCTCCTACTTCAAATCTTCTCCAAATCTTCTAATTAAAAAGAATGAGAACACCTTTAAAAAGGGCTTTCTTCTTCCTTTCTTCATCACAATATCATCTTCATAACCAGAATATTAAGGAAATAGAAACCAAGGTTTTTAAGGTTTTTACAGTCTGTGCTCCAGGGGAAAACAGGCACTCAGCTACAACTGAAATTGCTTCACAACGTGTGCTTCTGGGCCTGTGTTATCCTCACTCCACAGATGAGCAGAAAATATAGTTTGTTTCATTTTTTTTTCCCCTGGTTTGGCATCTGTGGCTCACTTAATGCTCCTGGATCCTGCAATGTTCTCAGGGAGAGACAAAGAGCACTGGCTGAATATTTTACTGGGGAAAAAACCTACTCCTGTCTTCTCTAAGTCTGCTTCATGCATCCTTAAAATGACCCCTTACAGAGATCATGTGAAGGAAAATAAAACCACAGCTTTTTGTTTAAAAAAAAGGCAGAATCTTTAGGGTCAGTCACTTCCTTCAAAGAGCCAAGATCACTGTTTCATTTCAAAACTCATCAAAACAAACCATTGATCATTAAAATATTAACTTAGTGCTAAAAATACTACAGGAGATACATTCTCCTGCCCCCCTGCTGGCAGGATGGATGCCCTGGGCCAGCCTGCACAAGGACTCTTTCCATCTCCAGCCTCGTCCCCCTCCTCGGCCTCCCACCAGCCTGGAGCACAATGCACTCTCCAGCCCTGCGCAATTCAGAACTGCTCAGAGTTGCAAACCATGGGCACCTCCCATCCTTCTTCCTCATCTCTCCTTAAGAAAGGCAGGGCAGTTGCTTAGTCTGGAGCTGACACCCTGAAATAAAGGTTGAACAATCGTGCTGCTGGTACAGGCGAGCAGCTGGGACTCTGCGCAGGTCATTTGGACTTTGAGACCCAAACGCCAGCGAGTTATCCAGCAGCCAGCTGACCACCTGCGATCTGCAGGGTTGCTGTGGGCAGACAGCAGTGCAGGGGCTGAAAACAGCAAGGCCACAAGGCCTGGGCACATACTGTGATCCTTCCAAGCCACCAAGCACTAAAACAATCTGATACCCAAAGGCAATCTTCTCACCAAGATGATACTTGAGTGTGCAGGTTCACATCTGTTCACTGAGTAATCAGCTCGTGATATGTTATGGTTGTACAGGCAGAGCTCCTACGGACTTCAGTGCTCTTTCTCCAAATTTGAAATATATTTAACTGCATTATTTGCCAATAAATTTATGTTTATTATCGGTTCTTATAGGTATTTGCATTTCTGGTTAAGTGATACACTGTCTTGCCCATGAAGTTCTTATTTTTAGCTCACCTCTAAGTGCATGGAGGAAGTTAGTCAAGCAAAAAAATTCTGCAAAAACACCAGCTGGCCAGTGATACAACTAACATGAAGAAATGGAAAGCTGGTGATGAACCTCTGGTGTGGATGTTGAAACAGTGGTCTAATTTTGGTGTAGTTTTCACCTCGGAGAGAAGGGACATGGGTTTGGACCTTGCTCAAGGATAATACATGTTAGATGGCAATGCCAAGATCAGCCCACTGACCCTGTGCAGCCCTGCTCTGACCACCCCACATCACCCCCAGCACTGACCACTGTGGGCTCCTGCTCTGCCCCTGGCTCCCACAGACCTAGGCAGGGGTTTATGTGCTGCTGCCTGCGCGAGATTATCGACAGGCACGCTGCTAAACACACCCTGTCACTGAACAAAACAGTCTCCTTCACAGCTTCATTCCTGAGTGCATCTGGGTTCTGGCAGAGGGGACAGAATGGTCAAATATTGTCCTTGAGCCAACCCTAATCTGTGTCCTTTGGAGTGCAGTAGAAGGAAGAGAAGTTGAAAACTTCCAAAAAGCATAATAAAATATTGTTTAGGTTGATGTGATGCAGCAGAGAGCTCATACAGAAGGCATACTCTGGTCTCCTGTTGTTGAGAGCAGGGAATACACTGCCTGTGACTGGAATATGGTACATTATTTGAACTATAGCAAGGCTCTAGGAAGTCTTTGCTGATTCCAACTCAGGCAATGAAGAAATGTCCTGAGAGTTCAGGAGTGGGGAAGATTTATACCATATCCATGATATTTATATTAATAAATGATTCATGTTATTGCAAGGACCACTGCTCAAAATACTTTGCCTTCAGAATTGTGGACAAACAAACAAAAAATTCTGTTTCCCAAGATCCACTGATGTGGGTTTACACGGTACTCTAATGTAATCACAAGAACATTAAACAGTATGAAAGTCTTCTCTCTTTTCCATGGCTGATTAAGCAGTTGGGAACAGAGAATTTACTGTGAAAAAAGCAAACAATTATATGCTATCTGAGGTAAACATTACCTTAGTAATGGAAGCTGAGCTTTAGAACCTTATTGTCAGTAGGGATTAGCATTATAATACTTAAAATGACATTTATAACACTTACTGAAATTACAAGAATGAAGTCTGTGGAGACACAGAAATGAAATCAGCTCAATGTGTTTTTATAAGAATACTGAAATCTAAGTCCCTTAGAGGAAAGATATAGACATTAACAGTTTTTGCAGGCTTCCATTAGCTGTTCAAATTTGAATACTGTTTCTTAGGTGAGCTCTAATCTTCTTTGAATCCTCCCAACACATTTTATCTGTAAAAAATTGTAGTTAAAAATTTAGTT
>VXBU01011522.1:1051925-1108094 GCA_013400315.1 Bombycilla garrulus
AATACTTCCATTACAGCATACCTTTGCCCAAGATTTTGTTACTGCCTGACTGACAGAAACCAGACAAAGAAATAAAACAAAAGTGGGGTGGGGGGTAATGTTAAGCTTTCCATTTATTTAAAAATCTATATTACTTTATGATTCTGCCTTACTTTATGCTAAGGAAACTAACTCAAGACCTGATCAGAGTATCACTTTTCAAATGCCTAAATCCCTGTAAAGGTTTAGTGTCTGGCTGTGTGCATTTTGCTCAGTATTAACATGTTCAATGGAGTACTTTGATTTTTTTTTTTTTTTATCTAGACGCCAGAAGCTGGTGAATATATGCTTCATAGCTTCAGATAAACCTTTTGTTCTTCTGGGGCTGATCAGCTGGTGCGGCAGCGAGAGGGAGAGGAGGAAGGAAATTCACAGGGGCTCCACGGTTTCAAAAAGTCAAATTACCTCTGAGCCATGGCATTGCTGATAATTTAAATGAAAAAATATATATACAGGCTGCACCACACAACATCTCTACTGTTAGGACTTTTAATGAAGCCCCAGTTGTGATGACACTGAAGCAGGGAACGCTACGGTGGGATAATTACTTGGCTCCCTCGCAGCTGAGTTTCACAGATGCATTATTAACGGCACATTCCATGCCATAACGAGCACCGAATGTAGGTGGGATTCGCGAGCCCCGGCATCCGCCATTAGCAGGTTGGCGCAAACACAAATGAGTGTTTTCACAAAAGCATGCAAAGGTTGTGAAATTCCAATGAATTCTTTCACTGGAAAAAAGAGTTCAAGCTGCCATGACCGGATATGTCACCTCCCACGGCACGCTGCGCGCCCGGCGAGGCACCATGGGAAATTACCGAATCAGAATGCATTGATTTTTCTGTAGAAAATACAGGCGGCAGCCCTGATGAAGAATTAAGGAGGAAATGTAATAACCTAATTCTCCTCCAACATCCTCACACGCACCCTTTGCAGCCCGGGCACATGGCACCTCATCCAGACAATTGCCAGGTGAAAGACACAGATAAAAATTCAGCATTGCTTAAGCAAGTGGTGAGATCCTGGGCTGAGTGCACCACCAGCTGCTTACACCAGGGCTGGACTTGGCCCACTTTGTCTGAATGTCATCAGCTTTAGGACACAACATTTCCAAGCAATACTTGTTTTACGCTACCACATGTTTTATGTTTTTCTCCATGACATTCATCTCCTAAACATTCCTCAGATACAAACCCTTAACAGGTTTTCTCCATAGAATACTATTTACAGTATAAGAAATTATTAATATTTCCTCCTCAAACTATACTGCATATGGCTTGAAAACTCTGGAGAATACAGAAAGAATGTTCTCTCTCTCTCACACAACACGCACAGAAAATACGACATTAACGTCTTCCTTTCTTACAGGGCGAGTTCCCCAGCACTCGCCTCCTCAACGGCACACACAGTTAAGCCATTCCTCACTGCTCCACAGTAGTGCTTATTTATTTCCCTGCTTGCTGAAAAACTTTCAACTAAATGCAGTTACAAAATTAATGGCAGCCCTGCCTTGCCTGTTTGGTTTTTTTTAAAGCTTCTATTTCAAGGTGACCCTTTTCCTACTTTGTGTGTCACCCCAAGTGTTGCTGCTCACATACTGAACCAACACTCTCCCAGTAATTAACACCAGCACTTAATGAAGTCCAGCTGCTGTGATGGCAAACTGAAGGGATGCCAACCTTTGTAAAGTAGTACTTGGGCTACTCCAGTTACAGCTGCTTTAAAACCACAGCAATCAACTTCTCTTTGCCTACTTCTCAGAGATAATTCTTACCAAATAAGACAAGTGTTCAAGATTAAGCATTTAATAATAAGGCTTATCTCTGAACTAATATTTCAAGCTGGAAATGATATAAAGGGCTGGATCAACTTAAATGAACACTGCAAAATTAATAAAAATCCCAAGCAGCAAATGAAAATCTAAGATGAAGATTTGCAATGTTAAATACATAAACCTTTAAAAGCCCTAGAAGCACAGTTCCAAGGGAAAATTGGAGACAGATTCTTCAGCAATATCTGGTCCTCTGAACTCTTTTCCTGATCCAGTATGAGAGGCACTAACAGCCAATGCTTTATTAAAATAATGCTCTCTGCCAGTTGTTTCATTACGTGCAGGGACATGGTAGGGATACTAGGTGAAAGCTTTTGGACACTGTTTGAAAGGGTCTGCATTATAATTCATACCACATGGATTTTCAAACCTTCAGTTTTCCTCTGCATATGCTTTCTTGCTCTACTCCTAAATCTACCTCACTGAAAATATTTTCCATGCAGAATTACCAATAACATTGCACAATTTAAGCACATATTTCCTTAACTCCTCTCCACAGCCAAAAAAAGGCAATTCAAAATTCAAAATTCCAAAAGATGCCCCTCCTCTTCTCTCAGACCCTCATTTCTGCTTTACATACCTATGCTGTACTCCCACTTCAGCTGAAAAGGCATCCAGTTTGGACTGGAGAGAGATCTGTGAGCTGAGCTTTCCCAGGGAGAGGAGTCCCAGCCTGCTGCCAGAGGTGGGCAAGCAGGAGGGCCAGAGAAGGTGAGCTGGGCTGACATAACGAAGGGCACAACCCTGGCAGATGTAGTTATTTTTCAAAATGACTAACGGAGATAATGGCTTCTCCTGTGATGAAGAGTAAGTGGCATTTTAAAGCGCATGTGGGAAGGGAACTGGCTAATTTACTTTCATTGCAACTAATTTACACATAGGTAATATGTATCAATTTAGAAATACATTCAGCACCAGGAAATCAACAATTCTTCCAAGCAAGGGTTAATCCAAGACTCAAGCCCTGCAGTTGGGCCAATTTTTCCACCAGAGACCTAACATTGCAGGATCAGTATTAAAAGTACATCCTCGATTATCCTGGATGTCCATGCCCCTGAGAATATAACTTAAAAACAAAATCATTAGCTTATACAATAACATAGTCCTTGAAAAATAAATAAATTCTTGGGTACAGAGCAATACTGACTTCCAAGCACAAATTCCTTTCTTTTCCTAAATGCTAGCTTTGGACCCTACCAATGACTCAAAATGAGCTGCACTGAAATAACTGCATAACCTGGCAGCACTCTGCAATGTGTCAACAGTGCCGGGGAGGGAAGGTAGGAAAGACTAAAAGCCAAGACCCCAACTTCAGTGTAACAGAAAATATTGTACGTATTTTTCTTATTGTAGTTTTTATTTTAAATTATGCACACTTTCACAGGGAAAGCAAATTTTTAGTCTCAAAAAGCTGTTGTGGTGAGGTTCTACAAGAGCAAACCATGGGAATGGGATGTGATGGCTTTGCATGGCACAACAGTAACAAGGCTCACAAACCTCTCAGGTGCACTGGCCTCTTTACAAGAGCCAACCATGAAAAAATGTCTGTTTACAACAAAAGGCATCGGGTAACTATGATTATTCTGCCTTAAAACTGAACATTTTAGATTTCTTAGCTCCCTCTTTTGTTCAGTTTTAGTTCTTATGCTTACTGTTTCCTGCTTTGCCCTGTTCTTTTTTTGCACATATTAGAAACCAGCATGACAAAAATCTGTGTAATCACCCCACTGATTTTTAAACAGGTGAGTGTTATTAGTTTCACCAAGAAAGTTCATAGATATATTTTAAATTCAATTTTCAAATTATTCCACAAGGCAGCTACCCTGTTTTTTCTGCAGTGATAAAGCTCACAACTTGCTAGCCTGGAAACTCAAGGGAATTGTCTACTTGAAAGTAGAGCCTGAACTGCTAAATATGGATTCATATCTAGATATTGAAATCATCCTGCTTCCCAAACACTGGTTGTTCGGATCCATCCATGCACTCTTTACTCAGACTTCAGGTTGCTCTAACATGCTCAAATGCACACAGACAGTGAGGTCTGTATCCACGAAATTAAAGGTATTTTTTCTTTTGTCCTGGAGGTCTCTCTTTAAGTTACTGCATGCCTGCACTCTGGAGTTAAGTAAAGGATGTACAGTAACTTCATAAGAAAAAAAAAATCCTTTCATTACAAAACTGACAGGCAGAGGAACTGAAGTTTCTTGTAGGATGCTAACCTATGTTCAAGGTTTTAAAAGGTAAGGCCATAGACACCTCAAAATTAACAGAAGAATAGACATTTTAAGATATGTGTGGAAAGTATAATCTGCAGACCTTTCAGTACTGCTGCATTTCCAATTTTAGCACCTTAAGGCACTGCTATATCACCATAGGTGTTTAGTCCCTGTGTACCAGTGTATAGACTCCATGGGCACGTGAGGAGCTTCATGAATTAGGGGCACGACAGATGTGGCTCAGTCAGGATAAAGCAGTAGCTTTAAACATGCCACAGGCAGTGCTTCAGAGACGTCACTGTCCCATGCTGTTTTTAAAGAACAAGATTCAGGATTCTGACATTCTGAACTTTAAACCTGTTCCTAAAACAGGCACATTTTGCTTAGACTAGACATAATGTTATTATATAATAAATCAGGAATGTAATAAAGTTTTTCTTCCTGCAAAGAAGTGGAAAAGAATGTTTCCACAGTCTTTCAATTGTTGGCTTTCATGTTCTTCAGTAAGTTACACTCTGGATTGCCACAAGTCCAGAGTCTCCCCGTGAGCAGAGCTGAGCACAGACAAACCTGCAAGGGATGCTGCTGCTAACCCTGCATCTCCTCAGCAAGCATGGCAAGGGCTGCTGCTGCTTCTCCTGTGCTCACTTTCCAGACAGGGAAATACTAATTGTCTTTTAAAAATCTCTATAGTATTTTGTCAATATTTTTTTATTACAGCAGAGCATGTATAAATATTTTATTGTAAACCAAGGGCCTAAAATAAACAGTTTAGTAAATAGTTATTACATTACAAGGAAAAACATCTGTGGAAACTGTTTTCCATGTAATTATTCTTGCTATTTTACATTAGCTCTCAATGTGAATTTCTTTGGCTCTAATGTTTCACTTGTTCTAAATCTTCCTCCTTGTTGCTATTATTAAAATCTTAAAAAGGTGCCAAATCTTAAATGAAGAAAAAAAAAAAAAGATTCGCTAGAAATTATTCATATCACAGTGAGCCTCTACTAAACCTGGCAGGGGTGCAATATTTTCAGTGAAATTAACATAAAATATACAACTGCAAATTATCCAGGAAATAGCTATGTTCTTTACAGTGCGCATTTACATTTGGTAAAAAATGTTCTACTTATCTGTCTAGCACATAGCTCCAGTCGCTTCCAAAGGCAGTTTTAAAGGGATAGTGATAGCTCTGCACAGGGAGCACGGTCCTTGCAGCGGCTGTAACAAATAGCTGGGGGGCAAAATGACCTTCAGTAATTACTGGAGGTAACAGCCAGCACTGGACATTCCTTGTTGTAAATACTAACAATCTAATTTTAGATATATTTCCCTTTTGGTATGCTGGATGAATTTCCTCTCTTAGGCCTAAGTCCTTTCTACTAAACACAAGAAAAACTGTAATACCATGTAAAATGCAAATTTTGCTGTAAATATTTTATAAAATTGTTGCATACATCCCAAAAGCTATAGGTCTTAATTGAAAGCAGGCTATTTTTCCAGTCAATATATGGAAATGGAAAATGCTAATTCATGTTTTTCTACTTATGAAAAACCCTGGAGAATGGCAAAACCACAAATGCTCTCACTTTAATATTATAAATATAATTTGGCTCCCTCTTTGCAGTCCCTGATGTCCTGGCTTTTATCTCCCGATGGCTGCAGAGGAAGAATCAGAGAATCGCTTTTACATGCCCTGCGCAGGAAGTTCCCCCCGAGCACTGCCAGCTTGGCAAAAGAGCGACAGCCTGAGCTCCAAACGCGGCAAACAGGAACTGAAACAAGAAATTCCAGTGCTCCTGCACAGGAAACGAGCCTCACACGACAGCAGAGCTGCTCAGGATGAGTGCTGTGCACACTCAGCCCCGCAGGTCAGAGCTGCCATGGGCTGGCAGGGTGAAGGAGCAGGGCTGTCCCCACGCTGTCCCCAGCCCCATGGCTCTGCCTTGCATTTATGTGTCTCCCTTCAGAGCAGCCAGTGGCCTGGATAACAGAGCCTGGAAACTATCTCTCTCAAGTGGTACTGAATGAGACTAAAAGCCATTTAGCCTGCTCCAGCGTACTTGTGCTTGCCTTTTTCCTCTACTTTTCATTTCCTTGTCAAGGAAAAGGCTGTTTTTTCCATCCTCTAGAAGAGAAATCATTAGGCTGTTAAAGTTAAAACTCTCCAAAGGTCACTGATGCTGGCTTTGAAGAATGAAAATGATATCATTCCCCATTAGACTTTTAATCTCATGATTAGAGCTAAAGTTAACATGGCTGTTTCATTTTCTACCAGGCAAGAGTAAACTCATTTTTTCTTTCTCTACCAGAATACTTAATGGCATCCTATCTTGATGAGCAACATCTCCTAGTTAAACAGTACGAACAATGGAAATGCAAAATACTTTGGAGAGAGGTTTTGAATTTTTAAATGCTATTGATTAACCGTGAAAATCTTACTAAGTGCAGCACAGCAAAATCCACCCATGGAAATCCCTCGTGAGGCAAAGGACCTGCTCTTGCTTGACAAGGCTGCAGTCCTTCCTGGCACTGCAGGGAGACAAGGGGGAATGATGCTTTTATTCCCAGTTTGAGCTCTTACTCCTATATCCCTCGAATTTACCCTACAAATGTCTCTGAACCCAGGAATGCAAGTGAGTGCGGGTGGGACCCAACATGCAGTAAGAGCTACTTGCCTGAATGAAAACCACCCCCCTTTATACCTCTCCTCAGGTATTTAGACTTGCAAAAACCTTACAGAAGAGTCTGTGGGGCAAGAATTTACAGGTTCACACTGGTTTCAAAACCCAGTGTACAGCAGTCACTGTTATTACAGGCAGACATATGGAAAAAAATCCAATTTTCTTCATTCAAGACAAACTCTGATAACCAGCTAGTAAAACTCAGACTGTAATTTCTTATTCAGTGTTCCACATGAGATGCATTTTGCTGAATTTAACATGTTTTGCTGTTAATGGATTTCACAGTGTGTTGCCATTTTTATACAGCTGTCCAAATAAAATGTTGTGTACAATGATGTGCTTTTACTGTATTGCTAGCTTGCAAATGGTAGCCGATTCCCCAGTTTAAGCCTTAGGAAAATGGGAAAACTCTTTGACTAGGCCATTTAAAATACATATTTTGGGTCTCTGGAGTTCTTTTCCTGGTAAGTCATGTTCAATCAAGAACAAAGATGCAAGATACATATAATTGCACCTTGTACATTTAAGATCTAATAGTATTTCCACTGGAAGGAGAAATCAAACCTCAGTATTTTCACTTGTTTTTTTTAATTTTTCATTGTTGAACTAAGTCAAAATATATGTAAATTATAAAGCCTTAGATTTTAAAAAATTAAATTCTCCATCTATATTTTCAAATGCTATATAAAGTAAATTAAGCAAATAACATCTCATGATGTAAATTCCCCATCCCTTGGAAGTTCATCATTCAGGTTTAACGCATTGTTGACTTCTATTTCTGACACATCAGAATTAGTCTTCTAAGAAAATTCTCTCCAATGATGTTCTGGAAGTGAAGGCACAGCTACTACCAGTTTAAAAAGATTTTAAAGGCATAGAGAAGGTTGCTTTGTTTTTTTTTTCACCCCATATCACAGATTTTTTTAAAAATCGTGAATCAAAAATTGCTTGGGTCTTTTGGGGTGTTTTGTTTCTTTAAGAAAAGGGGGGGTAAAAATGGAATTTCTTATGCAGAAAGTTAAACAAGGAGTAAAATGTCATTGGAATACTTTCTTCCCTTATCTTTAGCTATCTATATCCGGCCCAGCTTGAATCAGTTACTGTTCATTGCATGAGGTTTCATCATTTAACTTTTGTTGCCAATATTTATTTCTGGATATAACTCACAGTCATGGGGTTTAAGAACTATTTGTCCATACCCCAATAATTCACAATAGCTGATGCGTGCAAAACATAACAACACAGGACATGCCAGTGGTGCTAGTTGATGCTGATCCTTTAAAACACCCAAACTCTATCTGCAGCAAAACTTCAAACCAAAGGCTCTGCCCAGCCTGAGCCATGCTAAAAAAGGTCCCTGTGAATATAGAACAGGATAAAGTCATCATAAAATCTAAACACTTCCCAGTTACACACACAACGGTGAAAAGATTTGGTCATTTTTAAGGCCCAAGACTGTCCACTAGATGATGGATTATGTGCAGCTGAAGGCAGGATTAAATCCCAAGTAGGCTGTGACTGACTAAAGTAGTGATGTAAGCACATCAACTGGGTGCACTTCCTACCTGGTGCCATTCTTTGCAGTCTCCAACAATTCAGGAGGTGCCAAAGAAGGAAACACTGGACCAAATTGGTATTGGTACTTCCTACACAAAGCAGGAGGCAAAAAGGCTCAGCTCCTCCCCATGAGGTCCACACCTCATTCACCCCCTATGTCCCAGGGCAGGACAAATCACAGAACACAGAGCTGAGATGGTCACCCCATACAGGACTCTGGTGAGGCCACACCTCAAATCCTGGGTCCAGTTTTGGGCCCCTCAATTCAGTAAAGACATTGAGGGGATGAAGTGTGCCCAGAGAAGGACAGCAGAGGTGGTGAAGGACCAGAGAGTCAGTCCAGTGAGGAGCAGCTGAGGGAGCTGGGGGCTCAGCCTGAAGAAGAGGAGGGTCAGGGGGAACCTTCTTGGCACGTGCAACTCCCTGAGTGGAGGGGGCAGCCAGGTGGGAGTGGGGCCCTGCTCCCAGGCAACAGCGACAGGAGAGGAGGAAATGGCCCCAAGCTGCACCCAGGGAGGTTCAGGTTGAACATCAGGAAGAATTTTGTCACTGAAAGAGTGGGTAAGCATTGGAACAGGCTGCCCAGGGAGGTGGTGGAGTCACAACCTGTGGAAACGCTCAGGAAACAACTGGACGTGGACTCAGTGCTCTGGTCTAGTTGACAAGGTCAAAGGCTTGGTCAAAGGCTGGGCTCCATCCTGGAGGTATTTTCCAACCTCAGTGATTTTATGATTCTATGAAATGTGTGAAAAAGACAACTATGGAACTACAGGGAAGTGTTTTGGCCTGCTACGGAGCTCTGTCTTACAAGACCATGGAATTTGTACACGATTTCTTTGGGTTTCTTCAGTTGCAGCAGGACAAAACATTTTTCACTTAAAAAAATCCACGATTTGCCACCTCTTTAGAGTTTGACATTACTGTAGGGAAGTCTGACAGGGACAAGCAGAAGTCCCCTACCTCAAGCTCATTGTGCAATCATCTAAAAAAGAAACTTAATTTTTAAAATGGCACACAATGGATCTGAGAAGTCAAAATATTCAATTTAAACCCTTCTGATTCTTAAAAAGGCACAAAGCTGTCAAAAGTTACTAATAAATTGAATGAAGTCTGTGACAAGGAAGCAGCACATCTGCAAAGACCAGTTGTGCAAAGACTTTATCAGTGCCAGGAACATTGAAATAACAAAAAAAGGTACAAGTGGTTAAAAAGTTTACATGGGTTTCCTTCATGGGGATCAGTTGTAAGAACCTCGGATAGCAAAGTTTTCCTCCACAAACAAAAAAAAAGATGTCAGTACCCTAAACAGCACATCCAGGGAGGGCTGTGTCTGATTTGATTTGCTTGCCAGCTATCACAAAACAGAAGTAATTTTTAAGGGTCAGGTCAATTGGTAACTTCTTGTTCCAGAAGACCAGATAAAATCTTCCTCAAGGTTAAGGATGCTGTTGAGTTTAACCTATAATTAAAGGCAACAGTACAACTTTGTTACTTCCTAAATAACAGGAGGTATAAAAACCTGGATTTTAACATATGAACAAACCCTTTTTCTTTGATAACTGGAGCTAGGATTCAGCATATGCACACCAGTACCCTTACTGACTCACCAGAGGGTGGTCCCACAAACAAAAGAAGGAAAATAAACATTTGTCAATTCTCAAAAGTGCTGAATATTGAACCACATATTCAGAAAGAGTAAAATCCAGAACTTTATCAGCAGAAAAGGAATTTAACTATAGATTACTGATATAAAACACATTCTTCTTCCATTTTCCTATGACTGGAAAGTCTGGAACCTTGACTTGTTTACCTCAAAGAGATAAAACAAGTATTTTATAACTGTCAAAGCTAATTCCTAGCTAACCCAGGTATGAGGTCTTTCCAGTTTCACTAAACATTCATTCCTTTGTTCTTCATTCACTTCTCATATATCATCTATTTTTCAGAAAAAGTCACAAAGTTTTCTGTCAGTCAAAAAAGGTAATACTGGTATGAGATATTTCCAAACCAGGGAATAAAGAAGAAAGGAGGGGGTAACATCTACATTATCCAGATAAAACTGTTGCTTGCTAAAAAGCTCCCACAAAGAAATCAACACCTACATTTTAAGGACAGAACAAATAGAGACATTAGTCTCACAATTCACATGAGGAGAACAATGACCTGAAAGCATTATTTATATGAAGTCTGAAGACTGCACTCAGAAATGGTGGTACGTTTTTTCTTTCTTCCACCCCCAAGAAATATTCCGGTGTTTTTCCTCAAAAGTAGAACACAGAGGGGTGCTGACCTCTCCACCAGAAAGCAGAGTCATTTCACCATCTGCAGAGACAACCCAAGCCCCACATGGTGAGGACTTGCTTTCTTTTCCAGATTCAAGATTAGCAAAGAGAGACTAAGAATTCTTTTGTGAACTTAGAAATACATGGCCAAGGCATACAACATGTCTGAGAATAAGGCAGAAACTATCTCTGCAGACTTTTTAATACAAACATAAAACAAGTTTTCAAGGTGAGTTTATAAAATGAAGACCAAGTTACATATTGAGAAAAATTATTTCTACACAGGGTAAAGTTTACTGAAAATAGCATTTTTTGCGACACTGCCTAGCTGATGTTGAAAGGCTGGGACTAGACTGAGGTGCTTGTTAATGATAACTTTGAAGAAATATCACACTTAAAACTCAGACTGATTGCAGAAAAGGTGTTTTATCAACTGCTCCCTTTATGAATAAATATGAAACTACCAGGAAAATGTTTAAACAGGTGTAATCATCACTGCATATGAAAATTGAGTTTGGATGCTATAAGGAATCTTAACACGGTTAAGAAAGAATGAAAGCAATGTAACACTGCGATCATTGCCCATTATGCATGTATCATGCAAAACAGGAATGTTGTCATAGCAGCTATAAAAATGTCAGTGAAAACTGAACTACTATTACCAAGTTGTAAATGAAATGAAAAATGCAAAAGGAATATGTGAATGAATACATTAAGGGAAATGTTATTTCTTTCCCAATAAACTAGCAAAACAAAATACATTCTCATGAAATGGAATAATTTGTGTGAACAAATATGCATAGGTAACAATCGCAGGAGGCCACATCTGCACAGAACAACTGGATAAAATTATCAAGATTTTGTATAATCTATTTTCCAGCCTTAGAAAGGAAGGAACAGTAAAAACACAATAGATATATAGATTATTATTAATAGATATATAGATTGTATTAAGGTAAATTTTGTTTATATTAAATAAATGAAGCTGCTTCTGTCTGTTAGCAATGGCAGCCTGGCTTTCAGTAGGACTACACTGATAAAAAGTGTTGAAAACAAATATTTCTAATCTTTAATACACTATACTCACTACAACATTTAATGACTTGCAAATGTGATTAATGCTAAAACTAATGAATGCAAAAAAAAAAAACCCAACAAAAACCCAGGGCTTAGAGCTGGGCAGAATAACAGGAGATCCTTACAGCATGAGCAGATGCCTGTGCCCAGCAGCCTGAGCCAGCAGCAAGCTCCCCTTGGGCAAAGCCTCTCAAGCAACACCAGCAGGACCCCAGCCAGTCCCTGGGATTAGGGCTCCCAGGGGCACGTGGAGGGAGGGAGGGAGACACCTTGTATGTGTTCATCTCTTAAGGGATGTACACTTATATTTTTTTTTTCCAAAATTAGTCTTTCTCAATAGGCAGGTGCTGCAAAATGAAAGTCTAGTACTTATTGTTCATTAAGGCAAGTCCACATAGAATTGGATATTGAAGCAAGTGCTGGGTAAATATAAGAAGGCTGTACCTTCAATTCTGCATTAAAAGAGCAATTACTTGGAATATGCTTTACAAACATCAAAGTTAAAAAAACATTTCTGAGTTCCTAATGTGTCCATAATTAATTCACACATTCAGCAGTTGAGTCCAGAAATATGTTCCTGTTGATAATTTGCAAGTAGTGCTTCAAAAACAATCTGGCACATTTTTATTTGCCTTAATGCCTGAAAGCTATTGCAAAGATAGTGCTTTACAATGTCATCATCATTGCTAACATGTACATCCTTTAACTAACAGAAGTCCTTAGGTCCACAGAAATAGGAATTTTACAAGAGTTAAAGCTGCACATCTTCCAATATTGACCACATTCATTTCATGTAAAGTAAAATATGTTTTATTACAAGAGAGATTCTGAGAAGCATTAGCTGTCCTCAACTCAATGAGAATGAGGAACAAAGGGATTCACAAGATCGGGCCTGAGTACAAGAAATGCTTCACATCCTCATCAGAGGACGCCCAGGGCTAAGTGTCTTCACATGCCTAGAAGTCATTTTGGCAAAAATGAACCTTTCCTACATCTTTGTCACATACACATGCACTCAGAATTTACTGTGACAGGAAGGAGTTCAAGACTATCCAAAATGAGTCAGAATTTTTATTCATATAACATATAAATTATAAATTTTGTTAAGAACTAAGTTTATGTTTTGTGAAACAAAACTGCTTCCTTCAATTTTAAAACAGAAAACAAAAATATAACTGGGAATGTATTGATTTATGCTTCATATGAGTACAATCTCAACACCTTCACCTCTGTACTGACTGTTCATCTCAGTGACTGAGCTTGGTATCAACTGCTAATTCTTCCAAACATAAAATGAGTTTTCTAAATTGCTACCTTTTAGAAAATAATTTCTGCAGTTATTATAGCAGTTTGACCTTTTCCAAGCACCCAACTGTGTTATTTTAAAATATTATGTTATTTTAAAATGTTAACAAAATGCAAACCTATAGTTGGCCACTGTTTTGTTTCAAATACTTGTATGCGCTTGAAAGAAATGTAACTGAAGATGGATGTTTTCCCTTCTCTTTTGCATTTAATTCTGGCAGAGTGTTTCCAGAACTTGAAACATGATCTCTAAGGGCAGGAAAGGTAATTAAGATCCTTGGAGTCCTACGCTACACACGATGTATGATATGCCGCGGCTTGGGGCAGTACTCAGAAAACTCCCCCAAACACAGTGTTTAACTTTGTCAACCCCATCCCATCAAACAGGGAGGAATTTATCCAGGCTGCAGTTCAAGAACTGGACCACAGAACAATTTCACTGTGACTTCTGGAAGCTTTCCCTTCAGCACTCCCCTCCGTCCCCGACGGCTCCCAGAGCACAAACAGAGCCTCACATTCACATCACAAACACATCCAGCCCGCGCCCCTCCTCCCGGCTCACCAGCGCTCATTCCTGGGTCCTGGCAGGGAACACAGGCACTTCCACAGGGAAGGACAGGAGCGGCACTGGGGCAGGGCTCTGCTGAGCTCCGAGCACCGGGACAGCGTCTCAGGAGCCCACAAATGCTTACATTCCTTTGGAGCCGGAGGCAGGAGGAATGTTACAGCAATCTCAGTTTTAGAGCACAAACCAGGAATCATTATTTCCCCTGTTCCAGTGCTAACTGAGCCCCAGTTGAGCCTCCTGTGCACATTTGCCAGGAGACTTTCTTGGAGAATGGAGAAAGAAGGGGCAGTTGCTCATCTTCTTTGAACGTTAAATAGAAAACGTGCCCCATCTAACTGAGACACAGAGAAGTACTACTGTGTCCACTTCTCTTACCCAAAGAGCTGAAAACTCTGGCAGGGATTCAAATGCACCTTCCCTTAATATGGGCAACCTGACCCACCCAGAGAACAAATCTGTGGAATTATGTGCACCTTGAAAATTATCAGTTAGGGAACCCAGCCTGGCTGTGGGAAGAGCATGGCTGTAGAAACCCGACAGGAAAACCCTGGGCCTAATCCTTATTTCCCTCTGAGTGGATTTCCCTTGGCAGCACAGGATGGGAGCAGCCACTGCCTGCACGGGGACTTGGCAGCGGCCCTGTGATGGAGGCTGAAGCTCCAGGGCTCCCCCAGCCACTGGGCAGAGGCTGCATTGACAGATTTCCACACTTTGGCTGCAGCCATGGCTGCTCAGAGCCCCCCGTAGAGCCCAGGGCCCGCAGGCCCATCCTCCCCTGCATCTGACAGAGACGGCACATCAGAGGCAGAGCTAGGTGGGGAGGTGAGGGGGAGAAGCTTTAAACATTGCCAGGTCGGCGCAACAGGAGGTAAGCAAGTACAGAGGCAGCAAGAACTACTGAAAGTTTTTGATATAGTCCCAGGTGGACTCCCCAATGCCTGTAAATGTTTCAAAGGGGGATCCCCTTTCTGTGGGTATGGAAATGTTTCAAAGGAGCCCCAATCGGTGCAATGTTTCAAAGACCACTGGTCTCTAAAAATTCCAACCCGAACTACCCCCCCAGCTGAAAAGCTTCCTAAACAGATCCCTTCCTGGCTAACTCCGGCTGAGGAGGTCTGTTCTGCCACACAGAGCCCTCCTACAGGCCCCAGCATAAACTGAAACAAAACATCTCCCGTTTCCCTCCTCTGGGGATGGATCCAGCCTGCTCCTTCCCTGGGGACCCCATGAAGGACCCAGTGTGCCTCTGTGTTTGTGCACAGGATATGAAGGGCTAGAGTGCAGCAGGGTGATTTTTCAAAGCAGCATGTGGGAGTAGCACTGGAAATTCCCTGCATACTGCTTTGAAAAAAATAAACCCCCTACCTCCATGAATTATGAACAGGGCCTCCAGCTCCAGACTGGGAATCTGAGAGGCTGAAGAGGGAGGCACAGTCAACTTTAAACGGATGCAGTTTTTAAGACCATGATGTCAGAAATAATTGAATTCTTTAATCATATTATGGACACTGCTACCTAAAAGGTATAGCTGCTACAGAGCAGGGATTCCTTTGCTGACAGCCACTTGAGCAGAATAAAACTGTAAGCAAGTGCTTAAGATATCTCAACTATTGATTTTGTGTTTCTCAAAGTATAAGAAGAAAGTGCTGCTGAGAGGTCTTGGATTATCAAAGCCAAGGGATTTTTTTACCTAAAAATTACATGTCAAGGCTAACTTCATTGTCTTGGCTCTCCTCAAATTCAAAAGAGAGATAAAAATCTCTCCCTGGAAATGCTTATCCTACTCAAACTCTTATCTTAGATTGGTATCAATCATTCATTTTCCCCAGACAGGATCTCAATGACTATATTAAACCAGACACCTTAACTTTAGACAGATACAAGTTCATTGAGATGAGGCCAGCCCTGAGCTCCTGAGGACACACGGTCTGGGAGTAAGTTCCTCCTGTCTCCCAAACACCTGTATGTTCACCCTGTGATCTCAGTGTCCCTCCAGCACAAATAAACCCTCATCTGTAGATTTCAAATTGACAACAATTACATTAATAATTCATGTGAACAAGACCTGGGCTGCAGAAACAACTATATTAGCTTCTTTCTCTTGCTGCCCATCTGGCTGGACTTGGTCTAACACAGAGAAGGGGAACTTTGCACCCCTTATCAGTCATAAACCAGCCTAAGCACATGCCTAAAGAAGGCACCTGCCAGTCTGCCCTAAGGCCTGAATAAGGGAACAAAGCACTCAGGCTATGACCAAGGAGGACAGGAGCAAGCACAGAAGGCAGTTAGTCACTCTCCCTACTGTTACTGACCCAGGACTATGTAAATTAACTCCAAAAATCTGCACACATTTATTGCTTGAGAAATGCTGACAGCTAGCCTCTCCTTTTCCCTTTGGTATTCCCCAGTAAAGAACAAATAGCAATGAGCAAACTCACTGGGAACACCTTTTTTTGTGAGCAGCTGCATGTCCTGAAAGAGAGGGGGCCCAGGAGCCTTGTGAACTGAGATGCCCAGGGTGAGAGGAAGTTTGGCTCCATATTGAAGGTTTCTACACTTTGCTCTTTCCTAAACTGAACCATTAAAAGCAGTGATGACCTTAACTTAATGCACACCCTCAGTCTGTACCTCAGCAAAGGGACGTGAAGATATGATACCACAGTGGAATTATCACATTTTCTTACCACATCCTGGTATTTACAGTGTTCTAGGTGTACAGAACTGGGCCCACGGCACTTTTGTACTATACAAAGTTCTTCCAAATATTAAAGTAACTGATGTACAGCTTCAAGGAAATAATGGGTACAGTTTTCACAAATAACAGCACCACAGTTTTTACAGCCTCCTATGACTTCTACACCTGTTGTTTTCCAGTGGTGCTAAGAACTTTGTACAATCATGTGTATAACTGTATGTTATTCTAGGCAGCATTAATATGGGCATATACATAAACAAACTTCACACATCAGTTACAAAAAAATTAAGAAATTACATTTTTCCAAAAGAAAAAAACATAGTTTCCCTTGAATCAAGCAGAACCTTGCCTCAGCATTTCATGATCTTTGTATTTAAAAATCACTTATTAGCTACTGGATCACAAATTAAGTTGAAACAAGTGCTAAGCTTACTAAGGACCTCTTTCTTAAAATCTAAGAGGGAGCTACAAGAAATCACCATGGTCCAATTAACGAGAATCTCACTCTTCAAGCTTGCAAACAAGAGATTACATTAACACCTGCTACGAAAGCAAACACTTTTAGATATCTTTATCTTAACCTGCTTGACATTAACTTAAAACTCCTGCCTGGCTCTTGGATGAAAATTACTGTGACTGACAATGTTTTTCATTTGGGGGTAGGGGTTTGAAGACTGTCACTCCATATTTCTCTCTCTCTGGTATTTATGCATAATCCACTTCAAAGCTAATAGGAGTTACATACCTGAACTGATGGGAGAATAATTTCCTAAATGTAAAATTGCTGAAGGAAAACCATTATGCTTATGGGAGATAAATGCTCCATAGGAATGTATGAGACAGAGAGAGCACTGTCAGGTCCTTGAAGGGTCTCATCCTACACATGCTTACAGTGGCATGTGTAAGTATCTTCTGGTGCTCTATGCACCAAAATAAACTGACCTCTTGGGCCAACACATATATTTATAACATCTGTACATACAGGAAAAAATCTTCCTTTGTGTTCATCAGAGAAGCAATCATACAGCTGCAGCAGAAATACAACCCATCAGGTTACAACAATGCTTTTACTAACTCCTGCGACAGGACTGTCACAGAAGGCAGAAAGCATTGATTTTTAAAACACTTGTATGTCTGAAAAGCTGAACTTTCTGAAGTCCAGAATTGTTGGGAAAAGTAGAAAAAAAACGCTGAAATAACTCCGTAAGTGTTTTGTTTTGACAATGTTCCTCAAGAATTCACCACACTTAGCTGGGAAAATGCTAGCAGTTACTTCTACTCAATGTCATGACATACAAAATTGAAACATAATTGCTCCTAAGTGGTTGACAACGGGCAAGTACTTTTCACAAAGATAGAGAGAAATTTATGCTATCAAATGGAAGACACTGTCAAAAGTTTGATTTTAATATAAATGAAAATGCTACATGAGGACTCAAAAGGATAAGGAAAAAGCTCAGCAGTAACACTTTTATTACCACATTTTTAAAAGCTTTGAAGTGAAGAATCATTACATCAAAATCATTTTCCTTGAAAAATAAAAAAATAAATTACAGCATGAATATTAACAAGTTATTTGAATAGTGAATGTCAAAGAGTAGAAAAAAAACAAGCAGCCAATGAGTGGCCTAGTGTAAAGAATGTCTTACCAATCATATGGTTAGCGACATGGATTTGTATCTCTCTCTCATTCTCAAAGGTCATCTGGCACTTGATGCACTGATAGGTCTTTTTCTGTTTAATAACCAAAAAGAGATTAGAGAAAACTGCACTGTAGCATAAGGCAAGTGTGATCATGAATACAGCATGTTATATGCTTCACATTTCCTCCACTGAGGCTTTTTTTGCCCAGGCCAGGCTTTTCTGGGACCATAAACACAATCTCTAATTAACAATCTGCTTTAGGAGAAATTTTATTTTTAACTTAAAAAATTTGAAATTACACTATTTGAAAATCTGACTGAGTACCTGCGCCACAATGAGATTGAGCCTGTCATTTAACCCATTGCAATAAAATTCCCCCAGAGTGAAATAAAAGACAGAAAAGTAACTGTTTTCAGAGTAAGATCAACTTTCTCAAAAAATCCCACCTTTCATTAAACTCAAAATAGAGTAGGCAGAGCACCTATAGTTGGGGAAGTGAAGGAAATAATGCATTTTGTATTGGTCTCTAATCAGAAATCTTGAAAAAACTGCATTACCATGAAGAACTGTTTCCTGGTACAATCTGTTTATATTTTCTCCATCTCGAAGTCATACCAGGGAGGCCTAGCTGCAGAAGTCAGGAGACAGTGTGAAGAGGCAATTACATGAACCATTTATTCAAATGGAAAATGGGGTTTGCACTCAGATTTACAGTGATGCGTGTACTTGTGCAACATGACAGGAAAAGAATCCAATAAACCATTTGCAGAAATTAAAATGCATGTTGACAAGTTGGACATCCAACTCAGGGGGAAAAAAAGAAAGAAAGAAAAAATCATGAAGGCTAAGCCTTTGTACACTTGCAAAAACTCTCATTTCCCAAAGCAGGAGTATGGTGCTTTGGTTTGATGTACAGGCTTATTTACTGCATGGGAAGATGCTATCTAAATAGATATTTTTTGATGTGCAATTTAATTGGGCCTTTTGTGCCTACTTGTTTCTGAAGAATCATTCCTACTGCAACAATCACCACTAGGAACAAACATGAGGTCTGCATGCCCACAGCCAAAGCCGGTGGCAGCAGAACACACATGAAATCTCTGTGTACTGACCACAAGGGATGGATGAGAACCCCAAACCAATGCACTGAGAAGCCCAATTCAGTGAACAACACCCTTTTAACCCTTTGAAGGAGAATATTTTTGAGGGTACTTTTTGTGTACTTTTAGATGCACATTACTTTTTCTTCAGCCTCCACCTCACACCCAGGTACAGAACCCCATTTTTAGGACAGCAGTAATAAGTCAGAAGTTTTGAGTTAAACAGAAGAGTTGCTGTCACCCCCTCTGTGCATGGGATCCAATTTCCTCAAGCACCTGCAGAGGAAAGAACAAATTAGGTGCTACCAAGAGCTTAGCTACTTCCCATGTCATCAGTGGCAACAAGGGAGCCTGCTGGAGGCTAATGAACAGGCTGTAACACCATAATAACAAATGCACCAGTCTATGGAAGTTAGGCATATTCCATGAATTCTGTACCAGTGTGCTTTTGCTTAGGCAGGGCTTCCTAGGCTAAAACAACAATGGGTGATTAACATGATAATAGGAAGAAGGCTATACTCCATTGGCCGAAAGCTGACACAGCCAACCATATAAAAGGAAATAGTTTGGATTGGCTAGTTATCCCTAGGCAGCTCAAGAAAGTATCCTCCTGGAGTCCATTTGGAAATCAAGGCTGTTAATGGAAAAGCAGCTGGGTTTCTGCAGCATTCTTTCTGGGGAATCTATTCTGGCAGATGAGCGCAGCACACGTACGTACACACGTCCTCTCAAACACACTGGCACACACATGCTGAGGGCTCCTGACTTCAAAAACAAAATAAAACACTAAAAACCTTGAAAGAGCAAAATAGGATTGGGTAGTGACTGATTCATGTGGTCACACAGTCACCTTTAAAACTTGAAACCTTCCTCTTCCTTAAAACTTCAAAGCTAAGTTCTGTGCTTGTCCTATGCTTATCTCAGCTGTGAGGGTTCCCTCAGTAACCAGCTAGAGGACAGAATTTCAGCCTGACTCTATTTCAAGCCTTCAAAGTTATATTAAACACAGACAAATGATTCATGTTTTAATTGATTTTGGTGCTTCTGAAAGCTACTTACTAACAGATCTGGAGACAGGATGTCTTTGTTTATCCGCAGACCCAGTGCTAACTCATCCACACCATTTCACAATCTTATAAAGCACTCTCCTTGGCACAAGGAGCCCTCGGCAGACTTGACTTCTCTCCGTGCTACCTTTAGCCTCAGCTGAGACCTGTGCATGCAGACGAGCAGCTTAAGCAAGGTGATGGCTCCTGTGACAAGGCACCCCACTTGGCATGGAGTGAGGTTCATGAATGGCCTATACAGGTCTCAAAATAACTACAGCTAGATTAGCACCCAAGTGTATGTGTAAGAGGGGGGAGAGCTGAGTTTTTGGCTTATAAATAACTGCCTTTAAAAGAATGTGACAAAACATCCTTCCATTATCTGTAAATGGGGAGCACTAATTTTAATACAACTGTAATTAGTTGTGGTACCACATATGATCTTCTACTACCATTTTTCTGCTTCATGAACATTATTAATGGATCGGTTATCTTTTTTAAAAGTTTTATCTTCACAAGTGGTGACAACAGAAGTGCCCACACTCTGAGGAGCTAACAGAGTCTAGGTGATGGCATCTAGGTGATAAAAGAGACCAGATGAGCAGGCCTGCAGCTGAGAGCTCGTTCCCCACAAATGCAAGATATTTAATTCTAGTCTTGGCACACAATTGCAGTAATAACAGCAGAAGGTTCTGTTTTCTTTTCTGAAGTATCTATTGTTCCCATGGGTTTTCCAGACTATCCTCCTTTAAATCTGGAAATAGTTTCCTGTTCTACAAAGAAAATATTCCTCCATTCAAGGGGATTTACAAGGGAAGAGAAGGGTTGTGGGGGAGAACAAAGAGAAGGAACTGAGTCCAAGAAAGTGTGCAGGAGAAAAGAAACCAAATAAAGGAACACAATAGGGTTTATTCTTCCAACTTTCTATGCAACCTCCTTTGCTTCTTCACTCCAAGTAACTTAGGTGGGCTAAAAATAGTAACACCATTCAAGATGAAAACTTAACGGAAGTCTAAATATTTGCCACTGTCAATGTTGAACAGCATTTTTCATGATACCTGTGGCACAAAATAAAGATACGTCTGTGTAAGAGAAAGAACAGCTTGCAATGTGACTGTTTGCAGTATTAGGAAATGAAAAATCTCAATACTGAACAATTAGTCATGTATCTTAAGATATGTACATTCCTCTAGAAGGCATGTGGAAATGAATTAATAGAATGTATTCAAATCTGAAGCTGCTGCACACAGGAAGATATTCAGAGGAACAGAAAAGCATCACCTTCAATGAGATCTTAATGTAATATAAAAAAGGTCCTGAACTATACCTGTGTCAGATACTGGAATGATACCTTTACCTGTGATGGTCTTATGAAAATAACACTCTCAGTCCTATCCAAACAGAATATCTCACACAAAATTATATGAATGAAACAAAAATGGATGTTAGAGAAATCTTTTACTACTGAGATGTATTTTATTTATTCCTCTTAGTGATGTCTCTTGCAGAAGACCATTGACTTGCCTTGAAACTCCTAAACACAAATCCTCCAAGGAGGGTGTTGCCATATACACACTGCAAAAACTATGTGTGCCTGGAAATCTCTCTTGTTGATCAACATGAATGGATCCTAGGCAGGCATCCTAGAAACAAACATCATCAATTTACAGGTATTTCTTCCTGTTTGTTGGCCATACTAAAATGTGAGGAAAACAGAATGCAGCAGATTTTCAAGGGTTATGTACTTTCTTTCATTCTTATGGTTAAAAAACCAAGCCTGCCAAGCAATTCTGAGTATTTTTCAATGCTGTCTCCTACTGATCTTAAGAATAAAACATCAAATAATTCAATAGTAAAAATCCAAACCAAATTATAACAAAATAATCGTATTTTGTTTGTGGTGTTATATACACTTGCACATATACACAAACTTAAATACCTACAGTAAAAAGAAATTCTCCAGTTTCTCCTGTTCTTTTTTCCTTCCCAAATACTCTTTATTCATCAAGAGCTAATATTTATTTTCTCCCTTTCTTTCACTTTGGGGTTAAATCTTCATATAAGTTTTTTTTCCTGAAATTCCTTTAGGTTTCCACACTCATCTCTTCTATTAAAAAGTAAATAATGGCTGGTGGAGCAACTTCTGACATAAGAAGAAGCTACAGATTTTATACATTATTATCATCTTTTCAATTTGCTTGGATTTCATTCTGCTTATTCTTATTCATTTATTCTTATTTACTCTGAAATATATACCCACTACTTAAAAATCTTATCTACCTGTATGTTCCTTCTGACTGTACCTTGTCCTAATCTTCAACTGCTTTTCTATTTCAGAAAGAAAAATAAATAATGTGTTTAAAAAGAATGAAATGTAGAAAGACTCAAGAGCTGGAGAGAAGTAGCTCTTTTCTGAACACGTGCAGACCTCTCTACATGCACTGTGCACTATGGATTGCTCCATTAAAGTGGTGTTTTACCTGTGTGCAGCACACTAACAAGATGACAAGAGAGTTCATGTTCAACTTGCTTAGCTTTGCTGTGAAGCCAGTGAAGTTAAGTAAACACTGTTCTTGAATTCAGAGATGTATCATCATTTAAAAGCCAGAATAATTCTTTTAAAATTCCTCTACTATGCAAACGCAAAGGGCACTCATTGCCTTCAGAATCCTGAGTGAAACACCAATAATTTTCTAGTGAACTGATATCAGATTCAGGTCCTGTACCTGTAATGAAGGGTAAGGTAATGAATTATTCCTAATAACAATATATATATTCCTGGGATGCTTATCTCTGATATTAGCATATGTGCAGGCCACAGACATTGTGTGTCATTTGCCATCGTCACAAATGCTGATTTTTCATTATCTTCTACAAAGAAACTCAGAACTTCCCTCATGGGATGAAATTCAAAGCATTTACCTTATTGAAGAACTTAAAATTTTCCCCTGAGAGAACAAGTATGGAAGCTGTCACTGAAAAGAAAGAGTTAAAGTGAGAAATAAGACAGAAAATGGCAATGTGTTCTGCTAGCTGATAGGAAGGGAAAGGTAATTCCATAGGTACAGTAAAATGAATTAGTCCTACCTAATAGAACAGAGGTATTTTTCAAGAATTTACAGGAAAATAAAGTCCTGAGGAGGAAGAAGGACAATGACCTAGCCAGACCTAGGTATCACACCAAAGGAGGGATATTTCCATTCCTCATTCTCCTTCAAAATGATTTGCGTGTGTCTGGAGGCTTAGTCACACCCAAAGGGAACAATATCCAGCGGCTTTACCAAAAGAGAGGAAACAAGAAAAGAAATCAAGCTTTCTGTGGGATTGGCTCAGGAGGCTGGATAGGAGCACTGCTCCAGCATGGCAGTGCCCAGCCCTGCTCAGCTGGACACTGCTGCCCCACAGGGAGCAGGGACAACAGCTCCTGCCAGGGACACAGCCTGTGCCAGCTCCCTGGGGGGCACCTCAGCACACATCCTCAGGACACACTGATGGCCCTCTCTTACTTACTGAGCCTCTGGTGTTTTAGTTGAATGGATGGTATTTTCAGGTGCTTTTAATTCAGTAAGATGTGTTTGTGGGTGCTTTAATTAGCAGATTGACATAAACAGGCATCTACGGCTGGAATTATTCATTAGGAGTTGGGTGCCTAATTTCCTTAGATACTTTTGAAAATCTCACCCCATCATGTTTAATTAAAAATGTCAGATGATATCAATACTCAGATGTGTCTGCTGTTGGTCTCCTGAGAAGATTTCCAAAATCCACTTCTCATTCCATCTGTTCCTGACAGAGGAAGGACTGACTTGGCCCATTCTTGAACCAAAACGTCAACAAATAATTTAAGAAGAATATAAACTGCAAATGATATTAATCTCCTGAGTAGGCTTCTGGAACCTTACTTGGATCTGCATGTTCTCAAGTAACTTGTAAGCTAAGAAATGGGAAAGCAGGCTATCTGCAAAAAGTCAAGGACAGCACACTTTTATGTAATCTGTATTGGACAATGTCAAGATTTGCTAAGAAACTACTTATCCCCTGCTGGCCCCTACAGAAGGGCCACAAAGCAGGTTCTTTTGAAGTCACTTTTAAAATCATACACATACACAAACAAGTTCACACAAATGCACACAGACCTCCAAACAAACTCAAAACATTCACTCTGACAGACATTCTTAAGGACAAGCTGTTTTGCACAGAAGTTTGGTTTAGGTGAGAATTTGGGGGGTAGGATGGAGTTCACTACATTTTCCCTCACAAGTTCCTATATCCTCCTGTTCATTATTATTTTCCTGGTAAGAAATAATCTCATTCCTCAAATATGACAGATTGGATTTTTTTATTGTTTTGGGTACTCAGCATCTCCATTTATCATTAAACTGCCCCAGCTTTTCCAGATCTGCCAGATCAGTAGAATCAGAATTCATGGACAAACTCAATCTCCACTGCCCAGGTGTCTCAGCTTTCTGCTGGTAAATCTAGAGCAGTTCTGTGGTACAAAATCTGATGCGCTACTACTAGGAATCAAAGCACCTGTGAGGCTGAGCAACTTCTGATTGTTCTATTGTCAATTTCTCTACCCTTCCTCCTGTTTTGCTGAGGCCTTTTTAGTAGCACAACTGATTTGATAAAGTGAGAATTAAAAAAAAAAAAATATCATCAGATCAGGTCTCACATTGAAGGTCTACGTTTTATCCCTCAGACAGACACTTTAAGGTTCAGCTGTACTTACTCTGGGAACAGGGGACGTCTGGGTACCTTTCCTTTGGCCACTGGTCTCGGGTGTCAGGTCTCGGTGGTCTACCTGAATGTGGCTCTCTAGGTCTTCAGCACTTTCAAATTTGACACTACACTCCGGACACCTCAGGCTGCCACACGGCCTCTCGTTCACCTCCTGTGGAGTCAGGCTCGAAGACTGTCCGTTGGTGCTCCTGGTCATGCAGCCAGCACACAGGCCATAGGGAAGGCCGTTCACATCCAGCTTTACCAAGTCCTGCTTGTTCCGGAACTCCTTCAAGCACAGCGCACACTTGTAGAGTTTTTGCAAGGCCTGGCCATTGGGTGATGAGGTTGCAGAGTTTCCTGCCAATTTCTGCATATGGAACGTTCCATGAATTTTCAGCTCCAGGGTCGAGGTGACCGTCTGCATGCAGACAACACAGCGAAACCCGGTGAGGGAGTTTCTGAGATCTGGATGCATCTGGCAGTGCTCGATGAACTCCTCCTCGCTCTGCAGTGGCATTTTGCAGATCCGACATGTCCCTGTATCCAAACTCTTGCTGTGAGTGACTTTGTGCTCCGTCAGGGTCAGGAGCGATGGGAAGCGTTCCCCACAGATGGGGCACATGTAGTGCTTAGCTGGGCCTCGATGGGTCTGCATGTGCTCTCTCAGGCCATTTTCCGAGAAAAAGGTCCTTGAGCAGATATTACACTTGTGGCTACCTTTGATGAATTCTGCTTTCTTCCTAGAACAGTCATCCTCCCCGGGCCTGATGTTATGATCTCTCAAACGATGGTTCTGCAAGAGGACCTCCATAGTGTAGGCAGCGCCACAAATGTCACAGCCATACATGGGCTCAGAAGCATCCACATCGTCCTCACTGGCTTCATGACTGTTGGAAGCATCCGGATTCTTCATTAACATGTTCTGGATATCTGCCCCTTCTGTCTTCTTATTTGTTGGGGTCATGCCATTAGCTGTACCATTCTCAGCACTAGCATCAAAAACACAATGTTTTTCCCGCAAGTGCTTTTCAAGCAAGATGATGGCATGAAAAGCTTTGCTACAAAACTTGCAGTTGTATTTTTTGCTGTGGGTTGTAATGTGGCACTGCAGTTCTACCTCTGTGCTGAAGGTCTCACCACAGAAGATACATTTGTGAGACTTTGATGGATTACCCAAGTGACTATGCTTCACATGGATCTGGAGATCCACCTCCTTCCTAAAATCCCAGTTACAGGCTGTGCAACGATACATCTTCTTTTCATTGCTATGCTTGACTGCCAGATGCACTTGGATAGATACCTTGGAATCAAAAACTTCTTGGCAAAGGGTGCAGTGATACAACACAAAAGTATGCATGTCCAACAAATGCTTCTGCAAATCATCCACTGAAGAAAACTGTTTGTCACAGCTCTCACATACATAATGAGTGGAAGTTGTCATGTAATGTACGGTGAGATGTTGCAGAAGAGACTCCTGGGAATCAAAGTCTTCTTTACACTGAGGGCAAGACTGTTTCCTCAACAGCAACTCCAAATGCAACTTTAAATGGGTCTGAAAACTTTCAAAATTTGAGAACTTTAGATCACACTGATTACACGGGTATTCGCCATTAGACACTGAGTTGACGCTTGCAGAAAGCCGCTGCCTTTTAGGGGAAGAGACTTCGACATCAGAAGAAACTGGACTCTGCTCTGCTTTTGACTTCTTATTGTGTGCCAGAGGAATGTTCTTGTGGTTTTCTTTAATATGCTTTGTAAGCTTCAGGATGGAGCCAAAAATGGGGGAGTTTGTGCAATAAGGGCATGAATAAACTTCCATAAAAGACTGTGTTGGCTGAATGACAGGGGAATCCAATTTTGAATTTCCTACATTGCAGTGAGTCTGCTGGATGTGCTCAGTCAAGGTAGCTTCGGTCAGAAAGCCCATGGAGCACTGGTTACAGAAGAAAGCGTTGTTGCCATCTTGAGGCGTAGCGTTTGGGCCGCAGTGAGTAATGCGGATGTGTTCCTGCAAGCTATTGATATCTGCAAACATCTCCGGGCAGTAATTACAGTGAAAGGCAGAAATGTTGCTAAACTGCATCATGGGATAGGCATGGTTTTTGTGCACTTTTCTCACGTGTTCATTCAAGTTGTACAGTGTAGGCATGGAATCAAGGCAGATCTGGCACGTGTGGCTTTGCTGAGGTTTGTCTGCATGAATGGTCTTCAGATGGATCTCCAGAACAGCAAGGCTGTTAAAGTCACGCTTCGAGCAGTAGGGGCAGCTGTAAGTAACTTTAGACCAGTTCTGGCCTTCCTCTCTGTCAACAGACCTGGTTTTCTTTTGTCCTCTCAAAGGCTTTAAGGTCGAATCTGGAGTGGAACCTCTTTCCACCGACGCACTGGAGTCGGGCGTTGCGCTGCTCATGGACGCCACACTCCCCAGGACTGGGTCAGGGCTGATGCTGTGGTTGCTGGAGTCAGGTTGTCTGTGGCTGTCCAAGTGGCAATAGACTTCCTCCACTGAAGAAAACTGCTCTGGGCACATAGGGCACTTGTGTTTTTTGTTGGCATGGGCTTGATGAATGTGTGAGAGCAGCGAGTTTTCGTCTACAAATACTTCAGGGCAATGAATACACTGCAAATCCGCCTTCTCGGAAAGCTGTGGGTGGCGTGTCATTACGTGCTTCTCTAAATCTTCAGTCTGACTGAATGTCTCTTCACAGTAATCACACATAAAATCATCCTTCTTCACCTCTTTCTCAGTCTTTGCCATATGTTCCTTGTTCTTTTTATGAGCTTGCATGTGACTCTGCAATGAGCTGGTAGATGAAAACCCACGTTTACACACAGTACACTTGAAGGGTTTGCTGGAGCTGTGGGTTTTCAGGTGGATTTTGAGGTGGTCGCTGCGGGAGAATGCAGCCTCGCATTCGTGGCAATGGTACTTTTTATCCCCTGTGTGAAGCTTTATGTGACGATCCCTACTCCTCTTGTGCTTAAAAAGCCGGCTACAGTAGGTGCATTTGAAAGGTAGTTTGTCACTGTGGATTTGCTCGTGCCTTTTAAGGTAGCTCAGGCGAATGAAGGACTTATCACAAAACTGACAGGGATACGGCAGGCCAGTCCCCCCTTCCTCCTCCCCGATGCCGAGATCACACCCATCTCCTATCATCTGAGTGGGTGATGCAACATCTTTGCTGGAGGGAGATGAAGCCACCCAGGAGAGTTGTGGGTCGTCATCACCATCTGTAATGGGAAAGCAGAAAGGAGATTAAAAACAATTCCCAGTGCATCTGTGAAATAAGGACAAAGCTCTCAACAACACTATGGGCTTCTGCTACTACAGCATTAAAAAAAAAATCAACTCAAAAAAAAGCCCCAACAAACCCTCTTGAATTTGAAAGGAGGTTTGAGAAAGAGAAATAAAAATATATTTGGACACATAATTCACAAATATGCCAACATATAGTGTTAATAAAAAGCATTTTTCTTTAGCAGGTTTAACACCTGCTCACTGTACTGTAAAGCAATAAACAATGAATAAAGAAAGAGAAACACAATGTGCAATGAAGCAATACAAACATTTCAGAAAGCTGCAGTGTTAAGTGATCACCTGTGAATTTGTGGGTCTGTTAAATGCTACATCAAGATGATTTTAAGTAATGCCTCCATTTAAAAAATCCTTCAGTTCTATGTCAAAACTGTAACAGACTGAAAGGCTGCTCAAAGGCAGAGTTGAACATCTAGGTGGAATAAAAGCATCAGATTTGAGAGAGCTCAAGAAAATCAGAGAAGAGATCTGCACCATGTTTGCTTGTATAAAAGGTAATGTTGCCCTCCTGGTACAAAATCAAACAAATTTTTTAAAGCCCGAGAAAATCACTACTGGAGATCTCAAGACATCACAAAAGAATCAAGTGCAGGATAAAACAAAAAATGTCCCAGCCTCTGTTTTAATAACTATTTCCTTTACTCAATATGAAGCTTTGAAAAATAATTTATAGTTCTATATTACCATAAAGAAACACAGCACCAACTCCAGCAGCCCCAGAGTCATTTTAGGAAAAATACATAATATGTTGTCAGCTTCCATTAAAATAATTGTTAACAAGAAACAGAAGAGAGTGAGTTCAAATATCCTAATTCCAATGCAGAGATGTTGAGCAAAACATAAATACCGCTAGTCTGATATCAAACTAAACCACAGAACAAAGCAAAAATAAAGTTCATGTAAATGATGGAAGGCGCTGAACACAGAAACATTTGGCGATTCCAAAAAGGAGCCAGTTCTCGAGATACACCGTCCTTATAAAACATTTAATGTTCCTACTCCAGTTTTTACTAAAACAAACCAATAAAACAATCCCCGACTGTGTGCGTAGGCTGCCACACGCACACTCCTGGTGCCTGCCAGCTACAGAGTCACCAGGCGGAGAAGGCACAAGTACGGGAGGAGCTCCCAAAGACGTGCTCGCCTAATGAGGTACCACCGTACCAGGCAGCTCCGGCTGCTCTGGCAAACACCTACTTTTTCATCCCAGGTAAAGAAAGAGAGCAGAGACTTTGGGAAAAACTAAACCAAATAAGCACACCCCGAACAACCTTTCCCGCACGACGGGATGTATATTTTCCAGGTCAGGCGTCCTCTCTCTGCACCCTGTGCTCCTCAGAGAGCTCTGCTCCCCCGTTTAACTAAACCTCGTGCTCCAGAGCGATGCTGGACACCGAGAACCTGCTTCTTCCTGCTCCAGAAATGCTCCTCGACTCTCAGCAAAGCATCCGCGCCTCTAAGATGCGCAAGGTCTTTGCGCTCAACCGCTCCTCCAAAACTGGCGGAGCCCAAGCCTAAAACACAGACAACGAGCTCCTGATTTTTATGTAAACTTTTCTCAGGCTTCACTCCCCCGACCACGAACGGCTCTCTCTCTGCAGCTGCAACAAAGCCTCCTGTTCCCAATTTAAGCCACCTCCGCCGCCCACCCCGCTGGCAGCAGAGCTTTGCGGAGCCCCCAGGGAGCCCCCGGCCCCCGCCATCCCCCGGCTCTGCCGCCAGCCGGATCCGGGGCTCCGTCCCCACGGACCTGCGGCCACGGGCCGTCGGAGGAACAGGCAGCCGGCTGCCAGCGCCAGGATTAGGGGCCCCGGGGAGGTGCCGGTAGCTCAGGGCTGCCTAATTCCCTCCTCTCACCAGCTGGGCTCCTCCAGGGGCAAGGAGACAAAGGGGAGCGCGAGGGGGATGCTGGGCCTGAACTAGGGCAGCACATGTTGCGTTTGCTGCCGCTGCTGCTGTCTACGGAGAGGGGAGAGAGGAGAAAAACAACACGAGAAAAAACGCCCCACCATTTGCTAGTTACTGCTCGGGCTTACTGGCTGTAATTACAATAATTTTATAAGTCTGTTTGCAGAAGTGTTTGTAAAAACCCGTGCATTTTAAACATCTCCCCTTTGGCGGCCGGGCTGCTGTGCCTTGTGCGGAGCTCACAGAGGAAGGGCTGCGCCGGGAGGAGCCCGAGCTCTCCGAACGCCTCCACCGAATAAAGCTCCATTGTTCCGCTCGGAAACTTGAGATGCCATGGGCCAAATCCAGTGGCAACACAGGCTGGGCCAACCGCTGGAACTTCCTTACATCCATATGCACTTATGCCAATCATTACATTGGCCCATCACGCAAACTGAACAAATCTCTAGAAAGTCTATTTTTCCTCTGAAATGAACAGATCTACCTCAAAACACAGTCTAACATTCAAATAGAGCCAGTTCCCTTCCAGCTGCTGCTCTTCAAACATATTGGGCTATTCAGAAAACAGAATAAAAGAAAGCTGGTATTAGTATTACTTTGTGAGTGAAGCACAAAGCCTTTGCTAATACAATTTGGATTTTAAAAATCAACATTTCTCAGGTTGGAAAGAGGGATTTGTCATAAAATGGAAGTCTTTACATAGAATGCAAAGATTGTCTCCTTTCGTTAGCTTCAGTTGGGCCTTTTACCAATTTTTATGTTTAATTTCTAGATTTTTTTTTTATTCCAGCATTTTCTCATACTCTTACAGTTTTAAAAGAATTTCAGAAGAAACTTTAAGCGCCAGAAATAACCTACCTGCATTTCTTACAAACAAGATACTAAATAACTGAACATCTAAATTGAAGAAATTAGGGAAAACTCATTATCATTAATCTCTTTATGGAATGAATAATAGCCCTGTTAATTTTAACTTGCCATATTAAATTGAAGAAAAGACCTATAATGAACTGGAGAGAAAAGTCTAAGGTATTTTACCACAGTAATATTTTAGCAGGAAGATATATTTTAGATGTGGTATGACATGTCTGGCAAAGATGGTTAGAATAATAATTCTACATTAATGCAATCAAAGGAATGCAGCAGAATGAGAAAAAAATCACTTTCAAAAAGGAGATTAAAGTCATTAAAATGGCTAATCCTGCAAAGTGGGACTGTTCTAAAATAGAGAATCACATGGCTGGTGCAAGGCTTTTGTCATTTGCGCATAAGAGAATCAAAACAAGTATTAAAAGGGTAAGAAAATTCAATAAAAAGTTTAATTAGGAAAAAAAGAGCATTAAGGAAGCTTCAGGATGTCAGTAGTCCTCAGGATATATGTGCAGGTCATGAAGCTTAAAGGGCCATTCTTGATAATCAATCTCAAAGTGGTACAGTAATTTAGCAACTTAATGTTCAGCACGTTTACAGGACTGCAAGCATTTATCATCATCAGTGAGGAGCTAATTCCAGCCTCAATGCATTCAATAAATGTATTTTTCCTTCTAAGAAGAACAATTTGGCCAAAATGTAGTATAAATCATACTTTACTCTCTGTTTATCTTCCAGATAACACAAGCCTAGTTCAGAGACATACTCATGAAGCTAAAACAATAAAATGAAGTCTTAAAAAGATGTGATCTCTCTTAGAAGGGAGACAAACGGCACATCACAGATTGCCAGGAGTAAGCAGCACTGCTATCTCAGCATACATTGCTGACATTGATATATTTATTATTCCAGAGTTATTTTGCTAATAGAAATTTAATCAACCAGACACAGTTTCACAGTCCCTGCAAACACCTTCCTGTCTCCCTGCCCACAGGTAACTGGAAACATTTCACTCCTCCTGAACCTGGAGCAGAGCTTCATTTTCTTGCTCAGCTGCCCAGTCACCCAGCCCCGGGGCCACATTCCTGGGCAGGAGCTGCACAAACCCAGGCTACCCCCAGCTGGTTGCTTTTCCTCTTAAGAACAAAACACATGCACAGAGACCACATCTGCTGGCCTGGACCTGAAGTTTGTCCTTGCCTAAACCGCTTGTTCACCAACAGAGTATCACTGGGTCCCTCTCCACTGAAAAATCTCCCTACTCTGTCTGCCTTCCGTGGGGGGAATCCAGGTGGCTCCTGCACAGGGCCTCTGTGCAGCCCTCCCCAGCACGGGCACGCTGCAGTGTGGCCTGTGCAGTACAGCAGGCCAGTTCATTCCAGTGCCACCAGCACAGACTGAGCACCACGGGGCACAGGAGAGCCTGCACAACCAGCTCCAGGCATCAGAAAAATCCAGGGTCTGGCCAAAGAGACATCTTTAAGACTCCCCTCCTGAGCCCTGAAGGCATCTCCATCCGGGACAATAAACCAAGGAGGTCAGATTTAAAACGTGATCTTATTCTGACAGGTTTATTCCTCTAGCACAGAGCTAGTACACAAGAGAAATACTTAAATTAACAAACACAAAACCCCAGAATTGATTGTTGTACGAAAGACTGCTGTTTAGGCTCAGACTTCTGGCTCTCTCTGAGTCCCTCCACGATGCACAAGTTAAAAATGGTCAAAGCACTGAAAATGCTTTAAGCTGTTGAAAGTTGATGGATTTCTATCACCCAAAAAAGTAACTTACTTTTGAAAACAAGCTTGGAGACATAAGACACGCTTCTGAACTGTGCTTCAGTTCCTCATCTCCATAATAGCAAAAAGCCATCTGTTTCTCAAGGGCAAATTGTAGGGCTTACTTCTGCATAGCTGTGAAAACCCTGAGACATCCTCAGATGGAAAGTCCAATAAAAATGCTATCAATTTCAATAATTATTATTATTGTAGATGCTTAACTATGAGAATAAAACACAGAGATTGAGGACTGATAAATCCTCAGTACTGGTTACAGCAAATTTTGCATTGCTGCACTATGTATTAAAGCCAGGGATAGATCATTACAATGGATTATAGTAAGAACGTCACATAGCATACGCTGCTCATTTACACTGCAGTGCTGGTGTGAAGTAATGCAAATCAAGTTTACACAGCAAATATTTTAAGCTCAACATTGTCAGTGCACTGTGACAGCTTTTTGCTTAATTTTTTTGTGGGAGTGTTTAGTCCCATTTTCCTGCACATTTCCCTCACAGTAATAACAAATAATTAGAAGTTCCATTAATATTCCAAACTCAATTTTTACTGCATTTATTAGCTTCAGTGAACGTTTCTGTTCATTGTGTCACAGAAGGCAATAGTGGACTGTGACCCACCAGCCCTTGTGGCAGTGGAAGTCCTTAAGCACTGACACTGCATCTATCTCTGAATGGCACTGTCACTGCTGGGCTGGGACTGACACCCAGCACTACTGCACACTCAAGCACACTTCACTAAATGAGAGAAGAAGGATTTCTGCAAATTACTTATAATTATTCCTCAAAAAATATCATGCAACTGTCCCCCAGAACTGTTTAACCTGCTCTTAGCCAAGGCAAGGAGGAAGGCCTGGGAAGGTCTCACTGCTCTGAAGAACTCTACACAGAGCTTCACGCTTCAGTGACGTCGGCTTCTTCACCAAACACCTCAGAGTTCTGTATTTTAAGGCATTATGCTATTTTTAATATATATATTTTATATATGTATAAAATGTTCAAAGCAAACATGAAATTGGATAAAAGTCTAAGAAATGCTAATGTAAGTGGCACTACAGGCAGTGCTTTCATTATTATCCCTGACTTGAGAAAAATTCAGTTATACCTAATCCCATGCTTATGAGGTAAGCATTTTTGTTGGACTAAACTACCAAAGGTTAGTGACTCTTTTCCCAGTTTCTCAGCTTTGCACTACAATTCATTTTTTAAAAAAGCTTTTTTAAAAAGCAAGGAAGACGTCTGGCTCAATGGAAAGTATATATAATCTGATTTTTCTTCTCATGCAGAGAGTAACTTTGTATTTAGAATACAAAATCAGTACAAGATGTAGTGCAGAATTTCAAACATTAAACTTGCTGGGATACCTGCCACAGATAAACTGTTACACATAGAGAGTTTAAACCTTGCTGTCTTTGTTTAAACCTTTCTGTAGCGATTAAAGATACATCTAATCAGTCTTTTTTATAGTGCAAGTTAAAAGTACACACAAAGATGTCTATTGAAGCTTAGCTGATATACAGAAACTTGTTAAGGCAGAGTAATGCATGCCTGAGCCCTTGTCTCCAGTTAGCAGAGATATCAAGGCTCAGTAATGTCCATCGACAGGGTGATCCATAATTTTGAGCAGATGTTAAAAAAAGTTATTTTTAACATTATTTTTCCTTATGTCAAACAGTCTGTATTTTGCTGGTAACAAAAAATTAACATATCATTAAATAAGTTATTTCACGCTTTGATAAATGGCATAATAGGGCTGGAGGAGAAAGTTTTATGTTAGATCTAGGAATAAACTAAATGCTTTCAGAGTTGAATCACTGTTTTTCTTTACTCCCTTTGGAAAAGCAGCAGATACTATATTCTGCTGTGCATCATGGACTTGGGACTGAAAACAGCTGCACTCTAATTACATGTAAAGTGTACCAAAACATTCCTTTTATCACAGACTGTAAATCTGTTAGCATCTGTCTCTCCTTTGTTTCTTCCACAAGATACAAGCTTGTTTCTACATTTTTCTCACCTGTAGCGGTAATTAAAATTCATTATAAATGAAAGGAGTGAACACTAAAACAAGTTCCTCTGTGTACAGTTCTAAACTCAAATTAGAAACAGCTGTTTGCTAATTCATGCAGTGATGTTTTGTCGTGCTCTGTGAATCAATAACAACTCACCCTATTCCTACCAAAATGTTAGGATTATATATATTTTTTGCTTAGCAATTTGCTCCTCAGAAATATTCAAATGCACATTCAGTCTTTTTAAAATGAGATTAGAAGATGATACTTACAAAATCATCAATGAAATAGCAGGAAGATCTTAAGAGCTTGCTGCTTTTGCTTACCCTGCTACCTAGAGGGTCCTGTGTCATTCTTGCCTGCTTTGATGCCTACAGAGCGTTTAGCAAAAGGGCACATTGAAATACAGATGTAAAAGAGCAAAATTATATATGGAGTCACGCAAACGCATCGTGGATGCAACAGTCACATTGAGAGACTATTATAGAATTAGTTTCAGCTACGACATCTACAACTTTCAAACATTAGGAATGACAAAGCCCTTAGGAAAAAAATCCTAGTAGAATAATTATTACTTATAATAATTAGTTATAAAATTAGTTATAATAAATGGTAATACTTATGGTAATTGTTAGTAATATTTCTACATATTATGTTAGTCAGTGCACAAACTTCATATGACCCCATTGGCCTTACACAATTATATTCTGCACTTCTTGCTACTTGATGTCAACATTTATCAAGATTTCAACACTTGATTATGCAAAACAAAGAGACAACACACAGCAGTTAAGAGCTGTGCCTGCTTTCTTTTCTATCTAAGCAAGCAGGGTCTCTGCAGTGATGTGAGCAGCCCTCACGGCAGCTTTGCAGAACCTGCCCTCATCAGAGCACGAGTGGGGCCAGCCCTGGGCCCCGCACCGCCCTTTTGCAGAGCCAAAGATCCAGCCCAGAGCAGTGGAAGAGCATCAGCCTCTGAGCAGGTCTCTGCAATACATGCATTACTTCATGCATTTTCTCATCTCTACATAGAGATGTTTTCCCTTCCCTCTGTTTTGCTGTTAGCAGGGAGGGTGTTCCCGTACAGCACACACCTGAGATCGAGACTGAGCTGCTGGTGGAAATGTGGCCAGCGGGACAGCCTTTCTGCTGGGATGAAATGCATGAGACGAATTTCCTAGATTTACGATTTCCTCCCTCCCATTTGATCAGGCAGCTCTCAAATACAGCAGGCACCTGTTCTCAGGCTGTTTTGCTGAGTACCCTCAGGCACGTGCGGTAGCACAGACTCAGCTCGAGCTCTTTCCCTCAGTTCAGAACCACAGCACCAGAAATACAGACTAGCTGCTGTTTGGAGAAACTCAGTGAATGCAGAAGCTGAAAGCAAAGAGAGAGACAGACTTTTCTCCATGAATGGACTCGATTGGTGTGATTTAATTTAATGCTTTATGGTGCTCATTTTCATGTTTTTGCGTTCTACCTTCAAGTGAGGTCATCAATTACAACCCATTTAGCTCATTCATAAAATTAATTTAAGAGTCATATCCTGCACAGTGAGCATCAAGTCCTGGAAGTCAGCACTGACAAGGACAAGCAGCGCTTTCTTTCCCACAGGATGTTCAGCTTGTGCAGAATCAAGTCAGAGCTCATTCTGATGGTGTGGGCAGCAGTCTGGAGAAGCAAGTGCCTTTAAAACTGGGGCAGTGGCAAACTAGGACAAAGACAGCTTTGCCAAGAGTTCTCTGATAATCTGCTGTCACTGCTAAGACAAATGGCTATCAGCTTCTCTGCTGGTCTAGAATATACGAGTGGCCTTTCCATTTCTGCAGAGCTGTTTCCACTCTTCTGTCATGTATCAGCTGTGAGCCAAAAGAGCCACTAGAAGTAAGAAAATGGACAAGACACCAAAAATGTTCTGTGCCCTCTGGCTGGGGTCACCAGAAGTGACTGCATTGCTAGGATGGTTTTCTATGATGAGATCTTCAACTGATGTTATGTGCTGACCTGACCTGTAAGAAAATGGGTTTGCAGTCCCTATCTCTAACAGATAAGTACGTTCAAGAGAACAGAATTGTGCTTTTTAATGAGTATTTTCCATCAGTGCTCAGTAGAAGAGAAGACAACTGCTATGTTCCAAACCTGAGAAAAACCTCATGTTTCAAACCTCTGCACAAAACTTTACTGCCAAGCTTCCTGGCCTGAGGAACATAAAGCTGGTCATATTGTTAGAGCGAGTTGCAGGGGAAAATAAAAACAGCTTGTTAAGTTAAAAAGAAAGAGGCTGTTCCAGACTCTCGTTTTGATCTAGGTGGGAAAACTGTGACACACTTGCAATCTCAATGGGTTGATGTTCACGATGAATAGACTTAATGCTGAAAAACACATGTTGGCTGAAATTACTCAGCAATAAACAAACAGTAAAAACCAACAACATCCAGATTTTATACTACCTTCAAAGAAGAAGGGAAGAAAAGTAAATTACATGTGACAAACAGTATCAAGTAACCTGTTTTATTGCTATGCACACACATTACTGTTCTGACTTCCAAATGTGTTGTGTATTCACAGCAATTCCATTGAATTCAATAGGAACAGCAGTTACTCAACACTCCTCAAAATTCAGTGACATAAATATGAGATATAACCAGTTCTAGCAGAGATATTTCCAGAAAGGTGCATGTATTCCCTGTCCCTTTAGTGAATTCAGATTTAAGATTTCCATTTAAGAATGGAAATGAAGCTGCACTTGCAAACATCACAACTTCCACACGTCTGGTGAGTGCAGCCCCTCAAGGCCTCCATCTGCCTGGTTTTGGAGGGGCTTGTGTACCCCACTGACCCCTGTGGGTATCCCTGGAGCTGAAGAAGCTTCCAGCTCCATCTGACCCAAGACTGGAAATGGGGTTTGCTCCAGCTGAGTAAATCTCCCATTTCTTGGGAATAGTGTGCGTAGGGCAAAGTACAATTAGTTAAGACTTTGGATTTGTTAGTGAACAATTTTTAAGAAATTAATTCATTTAAAATTAAAAAAGAACACCCATAAATGTAACAGCACACTGGTATATGAATATGAAGCACATTCCTGATTATCATAAACATTGGTCCTGAATCTGCACCATGTTTGCAACTGGCCTGAGGGGAACTGCATGAAACAGAGGTGGGAAGGAAGTTCTCCACTTATCAATACCTGACAGAAATAACTGAAAGGTTTAAAAAGAAAATAACTATAGGTTTTTTACTGTGCAAGATGAAAGTCAAACAGCATGGCTTGCCTAGGAGAGACATGTGTTCTGTGCTGTATGGTAATGCTATTTCTTTTTTCCTGACAGTACCCACCATTTTAAAAAAGAAGAGACTGTTAAAACGAGCAAGCAAACAGATGCATTTGCCACCCGGTAAGATTGCTCTCGCTACACCAGTGTTTCCCTACAACAAACGTGCTGCATGAGAGTCCTTTCAAGTTTAACCACCAGTGACCCGGCGTCTGTGATCTGAGGACTTGCACTGCACCACACAACAAAACCATCCGCCGAAAGCTGCTCTCTTCTTCCAACACATCTTTGCCCTTTTGACTGAAGGGCCCGATGACAAATTGTGCGACTGCGCTCTCAGGCCTTCAAAAGAAAAGCTGTGGCTACAGCCAAGGTCTTCTTTCCTCGGGCTCACAACTCCACTGGTGCAGCTCAAGGAGGGATCCCATGCCCAGCATTGCTGAGAACCCATTCAGGCTGCAGGGGATGAGCCCCGTGGTGCCCACTGCAAACACCTCAGTGTCATGGAGCACTGGATATGCCTCTCCTGGGGGTACCCAGCACTGAGAACAGCCCAGGCCGGGCCCTATCTCCTACACCACAAGTTTGCGAGAGACTTTTTGAGCGTCTCTAAATTCTTGAGAGGCTTCTCAGGTTGTCAGTCAGCAGCGACCACGCTCCGGAGAAAGCCTCCCGCAGGGAGGATGCTCATCAGTGCAGGCAGGCAGGAGGGGGGAGCGCAGCTGGGGAGCCAGAGCGAATCCAACCAGGAGACAACAGCTCCTCCAGCCCTGCTGCCCTCCTGCCAGGAGCCAGCAGAGCCGGGCAGGAACTTCCCTCCACCCGCGCCACGCTCCCAGCCCAGCTGCGAGCACCACTCTGCCCACAGACCAGAACGGGGGGCACTTTCCTCAAAGTCCCCTGAGGCAGAGACACCTTCCTCCTGAATTGTTTTACAGTCTTAGGTGCTCATTTTCTCTATTCAGCTGGCTCTAGTTTAACTAGCAACGTGGGTTTTCTTCTGACCGCACATACGTGGTTGGTTTTTTGCCTCCCACAATATGTGAATGGTACGATTTATTCTAGTTAGTTGCTGTCTCTATGCCTTGGCCACAGATACATGAGAGAGTGAATTTATAATGAGAAAAGGTGCAGGGCACAATTATTTGTTTAAATGGGATTAAAATTAGGGCTGCAGTGCACACTGAATCATCTCAATTTATCCCTGAAGAGAAGGAGGGACAGCAAATATCTTGGCACTTGCAAACAAATATCTGTTTCCCCACCGACTCGCTAACAGCACTCCTTCCATTTGAGAGCAGTCTCACACAGACATTGGCACTGATATCAGAGAATTAAATGAAATAAAGGGAAAAGTTATAGTCAATAGCTTTCTCTCTAACTTTACCCACATGATGGGGACCGGTTATACTCACATAAAAAGTATCTGGGAATGTTAATAAACTAAACAACTCAGTAAAAGGAATGAGGAGGCCATGGGGAGAGAGACATTGAATTTACCCTACAAAAGTTCATCTTGACACTACAGGTACAGCAAGGCTTTTCACAGAAAGGTACACGCTTTCTACAGAAGAGTCCCCTAAATTAAACATGGTTGGAAGCTGGTGGTGGATGTTGAGGGTAGGTGCACATTTTCTTCCCAGAAAAAATGGTCAAAAAATCAAAACAGAAAACATAAAAGACTATATAAAAATAAACAACAAAAATTTCCCTGGAAAATCAGGCATCAGAGGTTTAAAAGACACACTTATACCTCCAAAACCAGATGTATTCAAAAAAACATCTCTAGTCAATTAATGGCTGAAAACACACACACCGCCACCATGGAAATGAAAAATTATTGTTTTCATAAACAACACAAAGAGTTTTAAAGCTCAGACCAGATTCATTTGCAAAAAGCCTACCGTCCTAAATATATCTAAATAATGAAAACCCCTCACCACCTCCCTGGAATCTGTTTGGTTTTGCCCTTCCCAGACCCACAGCCAAAGCTCCCCGCCCAGACAGGAGCACAGACTGGGCAGCTCTGGTGTCTCCCACAGGAGAGTGAGAGAACAAAGTTCCCCAGATACAATTCACATATTATTTACATGTCTTGTCAAGGCTTTTCTAATATTTATTTTAGTTCTGGTCAATAAGGCAACAATTTTCAGGACAGAAGAGTTTTCTGACCACAAATAAACTATACAGTTGTTTAAAATAAGATCTTTAGCCCATCCTCACCTTTTCCAAAACAAACAAAATTGGACAAATGAATCAAAACTCAGTAACTGCTTCCTCACACCTTCAGCCAGAATTAGTTGTGAAACTGAATCCCACTTCCTCCATCTCACAGCACATGGAAGTATGAGCACCAAGAGTTATGAGTACCAGCCTTGACTCCCTACCTGTCCCAAACTATCCATTTGTATTTAGAGGGTGGGTCCTTCTGGGAGCTGATTTTAAAGACACATAAGATCTTTTTTTGTTTGCTGGTTTTGAGTAACAATTTCCCCATTATTTAGGATTATCATACCCTGCATCTTTGGATTTTCTATGAACATAACCACAGTCCAGGGCTTCCTGGCAACCTGACATCAGGAAGGCTGCAACATCTTGTCTACCCTGAAGTCACTGTACACAGGCTTAAGAGGAACTCTTAATTCAGTTCTTTGGCTGGAATTGAGACACTGGATTTGATCTGATTTTTTTCTTACTGTGTTGCTTTGTATCAAAACACCCATTTTCCAGTGGGTGGTGCCTAACAAAACAGAAGCAGAGGTGTGAGCACAAAGGAAACACCATTATAAATGTACAGAAATACACCATGTCAACACACACCAGCTGCCTAATATGTTCAAAAGCTTTAGAAAAGGACAACTGAGTCATTATTTTAGAGCTTCACTGAATTTTCCATTTTAAAACATTTTACTATCTATCTAGTGTTGTTAGAGAAGGTTCCATTGCAAACACTGGAAATCAGACACTTCCTAACCATCCTACACGAATTCATCAGAATTTTTGTGCAGTGTTATCAGGTAACAATATTTACCATGTACAGTAATTATGAAAAACTGAGATTATGTAATTATGTATTTTAATTACATGATCTGATTAGGTTTTTTAATCACTTCATAAAAAGAAAGGAAATTCACTGAGGTTGTCAGAAAGTTAATAAAAATAAGGTAATTCACTGCAAAGGCTCACCATGGTGCCTTTCTAACTACTTCCTTGCTACACCCCACTGTGCCTAGGTATTGGAGGTCAACTATAAGTATTAATTTCCTTACTTTTATTAACTTTGGTGACAACATTTGTGCTCTTTTGGCCTGGGTTTTTTTTTGTTTCATTAGGAAACACTTTTCGTTTAGCCGGATGATATTTTAAGACTCACAAAACCAAGAAGGTGGGTGACCTGAAACCCGTCAAGAGACTCAGCCTTGTCCTGCTCTGTCCTCAGCCTCCTTGGAGGGACACTCAGGGAAGCCACTGTGTGGTGGCCGCTGTCACAGCGAGCTGTGTGAGCCTCACCACCAGCCTGCAAAAGGCACCCAGGTTAGCAGTGTCACACAGCACATAACCAAGCTGGCTGGGCACATCAGGGCACGCAGAGGACTCAGCAGCAGCGAGAGATGCAACTGCTGCAGGAGCCAGAGGCCAGGCCAGCTGGGTACCTGCCCTGGGCAGCAGGAATCACCCAGAAATCCAGCTATGAAACACAAGCAACCCCTCAGAACCATCCTGCTGGCTGCTTGCAGTGCAAAGCAGGGTGTGTGGAGAGAGAGGGCTGGGGGTGAGTGGGGTGCAAGAGGTGAGTCACCTCCCACTCTTAAGGCAGGACACAGCACATCTGGTTCACCTCTGGAAACCTTTTTTTTTCTACATTTTGGATGCAGTTCTGCTCTGAGGAAACATTTTGTTTATATCCAAACTGGGAGACTATAATGTAATACTTGGCTATTGGATTCAGCAGCTCTGTTTTACTCATTTTTGGTTCGTCCTCTCCTCACGCCAGCCCTTCTTTATTTTTCTCCTTTTACCTTTCCACCCCCTCCCCTGTGTTTCTCTGGGGAGAACAAATCACTTTGGGAGGTTTAATGGACTGACAAGAGCAGAAATTTAATCGGGGTGTGCAAGCACGGGCCAGGCACATCAGAAGCAATGCAGTGCAATCCATTTGGGCTGCCCCACCTGTGACCCCGGCCGGGCCAGGCACCCCCTCTCCAGAGGGGCCGTACAGGGGAAAGGGGCCCTTCCTGCTCACATGGGACTTTGGTGGTGCCTGCTTCAGGAGGAGAGGGCTGCCAGATGCTGACAAGCCAAAAGCAGTTATTTCAGGAGACTTTTTTTTAATATAGAAACAGCTGACACAAAATGCATCTCACTGGGGAGGGAAACCATGCTCCCAGAAGTAAAAGACCACTAAAAAGCCTCTTTTTTTCCAAGACAAATCTAAAACAGTTTTGGGCCAGATATCACTCAGGTTTTTCATTTCCATTTTAGGAGACATGCAGAGTGCCCTTCTAGTCCTGCCCCATCCATGGAGAATATTAAGGGGGCAAATGAGGATGGATTAAGAGATGGTACAAAGCATTTCAGAAAATAAGAACTATCTCAAAATCTCTCCCAGGCAAAACACTGGTGGGGGAGCTGCCTGAGCCTCCCTGCAGCCCCCTTTGCTGTGAAAGGTCTTCCCACACCACATGCACAGCCCTGGGCTGACGGGCACACACCCAGCTGGTGCCTAAGAAGGACGGGGAAAGGGGAGGGCACAAAATGGTTTAAACAAGATTTTATACAGAAAATGGAAAACGTTGTGTGCAACAACACGAGTTCTTTTCTTTTGTACACTGTTTGCTGTTACAGATTACATTTGCAAGGTATAGCTTTCAATATAACATAGCCAAAAGCAACCTAACAGCATAATTTTCTTCCTGGGTACTTTATTTTTGAATTCTTCTACAAACAATGAAAGAGAGATTTGGAAAAAATAAGAAAACAAAGAAACCCCTTCTTCCTACATGCATGTAAACCCCGGTAAACTTACAAGAGAACATCTTTTGAACAACCAATGTGATTTACTCTTGCTTGTGGTGCCTGTGCTGGCTACTGCCAGTAAATCCTAATGGCACACAGTGAGTGATACCTGACACTCTGCACACTCACACTACAAAGACTGCGCTCAGCTGAAAAGCATGTGCAGTATTTTTCTATCACCATTGCCTGCATTTTCACTTTTTCACTTTTAGACACTTTGTCTACTTGACAAAGATACACCGTATCTGTGACATTTATTTAAAGCTTGCTGTTCTGTGCAACTGGGTGGCATAACAAGGACCAGGAAACCGGAGCTTTAAAATACATTTCCCGGCTGATAGTGCAGATTAAGAGAGCTACAAAAGACAAATATTAAGGACAAATATCAGTCATCTACAATATACAAAAAACAGAAGTATTTTCTAGCAGGATCATAACCAACAAATACCCTGAGATATCCACAGGGAAGAATCTCTATTCTTGCACTCATCCATGTCATTTTAAACTGCACTGTGCTCTTTAATAATAATAATCTCAAAATTATCCAAATACTTTCCAGGACTCTATTCTGTGACAACTTATATCCTAACAAAAATCAGTAATTTCAAAAGTTACCATGTATTACTGGCTTTTTTCCAGTACTTAAATTTTTCAGCTTGTTTCTCTCTGCCATTTCTCCATCTCATCCTAAAGCCAGATTATTACACTGCAAATGTGGGGCAGGTCCAGATACCCAAGGGGAGATCCAAGATCTGCCCTCCTGAGGAAACTTCCTAGTGAACTCAATGACTGTCTGTGATGTTTGCTGGTACTGGGGAATAATATTTCCCTTGGGCACTTTCTGGATAGAGTCTACCACCTGGGTTAAGTCATTATTACAATCAAGCAGAAAAAAAAGGGGAGAGAGTAGAGATGAAAAAACACTACAGCAAGCATCATTACAGCTCATCAAAAGTGCATTAGAGAACACCTGATAATATACTCTGAACATTAATGATCCTTACAATATACCATATTAATGCAGATGTTATCTGAATTCTCAGAAACAAATTTTTCCATTCACACAGCTCCTTAAAATTGGTGTTGGAAAAAACATCTCTAGAATCTACTAGTTGCCAGCATTTTTTTTTTGTCTCCAGAAACAAACAAATAAAATAACACTTCTGTAGCTGTATGTGCTGCAGATCATAAAGCTCAAATGAGTACCCTGACACTGGGATGCCTATTGGTATTCACAGGCAATGTGTTACAGTTAAAATGGACAATGGTCAGCAAATATTAATAAAAAGGTGGTGATTTTGTTGCCTTACACTGGACTATTATAACTACTAAGATCAATTTAACTGCCTCCCTGAAACTCTCCAATGCTGGGCAGCAACTTCCCTTGCAGCTTTTCCACCTTGGTTAGGAGGGACACACATGAATGCCACAGGACTGACACTGCAGCTCTGTTATAGGTGCTGAGGACCAGGTCAGAGCAAGAACAGCTTAGTTGTCTGAAGAGCCTAATACTTCCACCAATAACTTAAATGGAGGTCAAAAAAATAATTCTAGGCACTGCTTAAGTCCTATATTCCTCCTTTACAGAGACTGCAAATCATGTCAAGTTCTGCATAAATAGGTTTTGTGGGGGTATTAGAGGATGAATTACTGTCATCCAGGTGCTAGTGCTTAGTAAAGCAAGGATGATCAAACCCATTTTGCCAAAATCCAATGTGAACTCCTGCTCTCAAAGGTCACACAACCAAAAATGCCTCAAATCAAAAGTGATTAAACAAACCAATAAAAAAAAATCCACAACACAAATGCATTTTTTCAAAGGAGTGGTTTGGAAATGCAACAGTCACACCTGAAGACCATTCCCTTATTGTTCTTAGAAAGGTGAAGAGAAATCTTTTTCCTAAACAAGGAGCTGGTAAAGGTTTGCAGCATCTCAAAATTACTTCTAGAAATAAGGGAAGCAGGAATTATTTTTAGTGCAGCTGAGAGGCCAGGCATATTTCAGGCAATCTCCCAGAGCCTGCTTCTATACCACGTGGGACATAAACCCACAAACTATGAAAAAACCCAAATCAGTATTGTTTTCTCAAGTGACATCCATTATCCCTCATCTGAGAAAATTAACACGTGTATGCAGAAGCTCAATAAAGTAAGCTCAGAGCTAAAAGTCTAAAATTAACTCTTTATGCCTCACAATAAATGTCATCTTTTAAGTCAGCAAAATGCTAATATATTCTAATTTATATTCAGTGCTTCTGCCATTTAAAGCAAGCAGGGGCATCAAAATACAGTTAGGCTCAAGCACAGTTACAAATGTTACAGTACACAGGGTAATCAAGAATTTCCAAATTCCAAAGAGCTACAGTGATATAAAAATGGAGATACAGAAGGGCAATTAGACCAACACATGCTGGTTTGGGTAGCATTAGGAAGAGTGTCACAAAATGAATAAAACCCAGCTTTTGTGCAAAGTCTCTTATTTTCTGACATCTGAGGTAAGCACTGTATCTGGTAGTAAAATGCTATGAATGTTAAATGTAGGCAACCTTTGTGCTCTGCCAGTTTATTTCTAGATCAAATGATAGTATTTGAAGATTTCTATTCCAAGCCAGCTCTCAGTATTTTTCTTCATCTTCCTGATCTGCCCAAAAGATTATATTCAATGAATCAGATATATCTTTGTCTTCTCTTTACTCAGATTAATACATTAGGCAGCTCATAAATCTGAATGGTACTTATTCTGAAGAGCGAAACACAAAGAATGATTGATAAGGCTGAATTTCCCACCTAAGTACATAGAAACCTCCAGGCAGGTATTAATCCTATACTGAGTTTTTCTACGACATACACTTACTCTTGCACCACAACATGCTAACACACATCACCAGGTATCCAGGACAAAAGCAAGGAAGGCTTTTCTTGACCCACCAGGTGCATTGTGCTTGTTTCCAAATAGTGCTCTGGGATGGCTAAATGAGGAAAGCAGTGAAGAGCAAGGCACAGTTTGTGACGTTAGTATTTGAACAGCCAGGAAACTTTTGCAGTCCCTGTGTTATTTCTCCCAGCAACACAGAAAGATCTTGCATCTGGTGGCACGTCCTTCTCAGGGACATTTTGCTACCCAGCAAGAGTGCAGGAAACGATGTCTGCAGAACAGCGGATTCTGAAGCAGGGATAATAAAAATAATCTGATCGTTACCCCTGTGCTTTAAAAATTGGACCCCCTGGCAAGCAGCCAAAATAAAACATCAAAGAGGGCCTCCACAAGCCAGGCTCAGTATCAACATTCATGTGAGAGCCCATCACCTACTTACCCTGACAGCAGGCAAGAAAAGTTGGAGACATCTGCTTGGAGGCCAGGGGTCAGGCTGGCCGGGGCACGCTGCACAGCACAGGGGTGTGAGCGTGCACTGGCTGTGCGTGCCCAGGCTGGGCTGGGCTGCAGGGGGCCTTGTGAGAAGAGGCCAGGGGCTGCCCCGAGCTGGACACAGCTGGCTCCACAACAGACCCACCGCTGACCGACCACCACTGGACTGGCCATAACCCCCCCTGCCCAGCACTCCTGGGCCACGAAGGAAAATTAAGTTCATTTCCCCCAAATGAGTCTGTTCTGCTCATGACAGTAATTGCTGAGCCATCTCCCTGTCTTTATCTGAACTCAGCTTTTTCATCTTACTTTCTCTGCCAGTCCTCTTGAGGCTGGGGAGGGAGAGAGCAGCTGGGTGGGCATCTGGCAGCCAGCCAGCATTAGCCCACTGCAGGGTGGCCAACTGTAAAAGTCTCTCTGAACTAGAATTCTAAACAATACCAAAATCTGTACCTATAGGGCCTGAATTTATTGTTTGTGTTAGCGTCTGTATTCCATTAAACAGATTTCTGCTGATAATGTGCAATGCAAGAACTTGCAAACCACACTACTGACCTCCCAAACTTGACGCTGCCTGCAAGTCAGATATAGAGGTTATTTTGGCTGTGTTGGGGTTCACTGGTGCTAAGGGTGATTGAGGTGGGCCAGCTGTTTCATGCACAAAGGAAGCAGCAAGGTGTTCCAGTGACGGCTTAGGAAGAAAAACAATACATCAGCAAACGTTCCATGTCAAATATTTCCCAGACTAGTTCAAAGATGGGTTTATGTGTGTGCTGAAGCACAGGGGGCCAAAAAGTACAAAAACTTCTAAGTTGCTGCAAGTTTTAGAAATCAGAAATCCATTGGTCAAAGAGAAACTTCCATAATATTTTCCTATAAAACAATTTTGATTTCTTGTGAAAAAAATCAATAAGAGTTGATTACTGAAATGGCAACTTGAACATAAACACCCTTCAGGCATCTCACAAGTACCTCTGCAAATCACACAGCAGTTCTAGGCACATGCCACTGCTGCTAATCACATCCTCTCCCACAACACCAGATGAGCTTCCTGAAGTTGCAGTGGATGAAGAAACTACCAAGACCGTGCCAGGAGGTACAACAGCAGAACATATATTCAAGATATTAGATGCCAGTGTCAGCAGTCCCTTCACACACACACATGTGCACTCTTCTACAAATCTCAGCCTCAAATCCTGTTGCAAGGTCTCCATAAAGCTGCTGAAGTTGATTAAAGACTATCCATGGTTTCTCATACATCTCTATTATTGCTCCACAGAAGCACTTTGTGCTTCCTTTTTCACAAAGGGATAAAGCAGCCTCCACAAAATAAAGGACCAGTTCCACTTTTGAAGCTAAAGCATTTTGCTGGATGGTGTGTTTAGTGTGACCAATGAACATTCAAATGAGCCGGGCTCGTTCTTTGCCGACAGAGGGAAAAGATGGATGTTTTGACATGACACATGTGCCAGACACTTGGCAAAACAGCCTTCAAAATGGTACTTGCAACTGTTTTTCCAGGTTCCAGCAAGAGAGGGGAGGGGACAGGAACACTGACTCCATCATCTGACCAAGGCAACTTCTGTTAAAAGCTGGTCTTGTTTTAATTAAAGGTACACTTGCTTTTAACTCTGAAGCTAAGATACTTAGTTTGAAAAGACCCATGTTCATTCACCTACAAGGATGTGACAGAGACCTGTGCATGTCTGCCATGATCAAAAGGAAACATGAAAATAATATGTCAAGTCACAAATTATTACAGCCTCTTCCCAATGTGCAGGAGATTCCACATTCCACCCATCCATATGGTTCAGCTGGGGAGCACTTTTACCAACATATGGCCCCTTGAAAGTGAAGGTTTTCTTTTGAGTTTTTAATCACAATTGCTTGTTATTCTTAATTACTTGTTACTTCCACTACAGTATAAAGTTTAACCTGACTTCTGCTGGGAGAATACAAGTCATGAAGGTGGTTTCCTTTGCAATAATGGGGAAAACTTTGTAAGTAGGGAGGGGGGACCAAAGGTACCTTACAACTCACACAAGCAGAATTAGTTCTTGGTAGCAATAGAAATCATAGCGTCCCTTCTTGATACTGGTATCTATCTTTGTCAAATCCTCTACAATTAAACATCATGTAAATAAACCCAGAGAAGGGGTAGGACAGCACAGTGCAGCTATCTGATAAAGAACAACTAAGAAACTATCTTTTTCCTTCTTAAAATGAGGTTTAGGAAAAGGTATATTGAGTCTTACAGGCAGAAACAGGTGCTAAATGGCCCACAATCAGGAATTTTTACTTATTTTGTGAATACAAACCAAACATTTTCAAACATAATAATTTCAGCAGATGCATGAAAAAAGGCCAATTTAAACGTTCTTAACAGTTGTTCTGTTAAGTCAGCTATTTTGTTTATTATAATGCTGCATCTACAAGTTCATGGAAGCCATAACCCCAAAGGAAGCCATCCACTTCCCATTAGCTATATCCTCCCATCTCCTCCATAGATTTTTTGCTGTGAAACAGCAACATCAGGAGACAGCTCTGTACTTCCTCACAGTTGCACCCCACTAACACAAGGATTTACTGCCACACTGAGGGAGCCATATGGAGTCATATGCTCTTCTTTCCTGTCCCCTTTTCTTATTAAAGCTGAGACATTTAATGGGCACTTCCCCTTAAGACACACATGGATCTACAAACATCTGGCAACTCAAGAGGCAGCAGGTCTTGCTACATTCTTTAACTCGTCAGGTTTAACCTGCGATTCAGCTTGGATCCAGGCTGCCAGTGATTTCCAGCCATAAGAGCTACGGCACTGGCCCAATGACATTTTCATCTGTGCAGACAAGCTGTGTGCAGTTGTAAACAGAGCAGAACTCTGCTCAAGAGTACTTCTAGGCACTAGAAGGCACAAGTCAAAAGAGGCAGCTCTATACTCTCTGTTCATGAGAACATACCCTCCATCGGGAATATTTATTATGATGGGCCATAATCCACTTAACATCTTCTGACAAAGTCTATCAGCCTTTAACGACTTTGATGCCAGAAGTTCAATGGCAACAGGGAGGAAAATTCATAGAGAGAAAGCGACTTCCACAAGAATTCCCCTTTATGAACCTGCACACCCTGTGTTAGTAGACAGGATCATCGCTTATTTGTACCTATCAGCTTTGATGATAATTGCAACCCATTTGACACTTCTGTTGAAAGGCAGTATTACCAACAAGAAATCTGATAAATATTCAACAAAATCTAAATTAAATAATTCTATTCATCTTGAGGTCACCATCTCTAAAAGTGTTTCAAAATATTTGTGTCTTAAAGAGATAGGGAGGGGGATGAGGGAACCCTGCTTCTTAGACCAAAATGACTGAATCACTGCATTAATGAACACAACTTTTTTATTTTTCAAGTTCAGTGAAAGAATGCCATCTATGCAAAATTTTGATCCCACATTACAAAATAATTACATGATAATTACATGAGCATTAAGATGTCTACCCCCCGAGTAAAGCCACTGCACCCAACTGCTAACTAAGGCAGGCCTGGAATGTTTCAGCTTATTAAGGAGAAATCCAGCACTGAGAAAAACCTCCAGCTGAAGCAGATTTCCACTCTTTTACTCCTCTGATTTCTAATTAATAATTAAAACATGTTCCTTTCTTTGGAAACCCAATTAGACTTGCGCATGAGCCTGAAAACAAACTTTTTTTGGTAGCTAAGCTACTTCTCATGGTTTAATGGGGTGGCAGGAGTGTTTTCTACATAGCTCCACTGACACAATTCATTTATTTCTTTCCATTCTACAATGGATATTGTAATCCATCCCCAACAATATAAAGATTACATTTGCACAGCTAATTAGGATGTTGGCAGTATGAATTAGTGACCCTCTGATTTCTTCCAGTTAGGGCCGCCCCTGCTGCCTGCACTACTTAGGATTCACAATTAGGCAATTATATTGTCAGCATCTTTTTTTGCTCTCTAATGCTACCTCTTTCCTCACATTCAATATGACCATATGCACCAAATGAAGAGTCGTGTTGTTTATTTTGGGGTGGGGAGCAGGGGAAGGAAGGGAGGGAGAGAGAGACACAAAGTGTCACATTCAATCATTTGCCCTTTCAACCTCTGTTAACTCGACATCAGAGAATGATAGAGGGTCTGTAAGACTGCAAATTATCTCCATAAATGTTTTAAAGAAGTGATTATGCAGAGTGGGTAGGAGATATGTTCTGACTGGGAATGAAGCATAAGGAAAGAGGGACAAAATAAATAAATCCTGATCTCTGGGTGCAGTGGGCTGGTACTGAACCTCTGTGCAGGGCTGCGGTCACCCAGCTGTCCCCAGCCACAGGATGATGACAAATTGGAGAGAATTCAGGAGAAGGCAACATAAGTGATTAATGGGCTGGATGGACTGATATATGAGGAAAGGTTAAAAGGTCTTATTATATGTATCTTTGTTAAAGAACAGCTAAGGAAGGTGCAGGAACCGCTTCCAAGGGGTTCATGTATGGTGAACACCACCTCTGCATTCCACTGAGCATTTGGGGAGGGCAGGAGGAGAGAAGAAAGCACAATTTTGTGCTAGACAGTGGGAAAATATCTGCAATAAATGTTAGAAAAGAGCTGTTTCCAACAGGAAGGACTAGAAACCTCACCATTTGAGAGCTGTAATGGACAAAGCACTAAGAAAATACACTGCAGGGGATAATGTCTGTTTTAATGTTGATGCTTGTTTAACTCACTGACTAATGTACACTGCGGAGACATAGCATCTTTATTAAAGCACAGACTATATCTCAGAGTCCTCTGCTGTGAAAAGTTCTCCATTAAAATCACTTATTACTAGGGGCACTGGAAACAATTTGGGCCAAGTATGTGCCACTCCATATCAGCTCCCAATCCACAGCTGAGGAATCCAGAGGATCCAAGAGTACCAGTGAGGGCAAATTAAATCTTTCAGTTCTTAAATATTAACCCAGCATTTTCTAAGTTCTGTAATCCAAACAAACAAAACCCACCATCCCCCAACCTAGACCACTTTTCAGAACAGAACTGTCCTCTATTTTCTTCTTTAAATATGGAATCATTTTATGTCCTAGAAAATCAAGCATTTAAGAGCAAATTAACCTTGGCATTTGTGCGACTGAAGAACAAAAATAAATCAAGATTACTAAACTGTTAGAAGTAATGAACCCAATACTCTTACTTATACCCAAGTAAATTAGAAATACTGCCATTCAATTAAGCCAATGGAAATATATTGAAGTAGAAACTGGTATAAATTAGCGGAAGACCAAGCCAAACATAACCAGAGTGACACATTTCCAGGCCGTGTGCAGAGCTCAAACCAGGAAAAATAATTTACAGTCAGCTCATGGAGACAGGAAGCAATGATGGCAGGCACAGAGGCTCCATGGCTGCTGTAGCACGAGCAAGCAAAGCTGGAAAATCCACGCGCTGCTGGCCCTCCCCACAAATCGCAACAGAAAGCAGCCCAGACTGCAGCACTATTGGCAAATCACTGTTTGAAGAGTAATTCCACCTCCAACTGCGCACTGCCACTATTCACAAATATAGCTATACATACTGCCTGTAGAGACGTGAAACATTTCAACTTCTACTGCGGCCTGTCCATCATCTTTCCCATGCACAAGGCTACACACAGCCTCAAGCCAGCACAGCTGGACCTCCAGGTGCCAGATTAGGAGAAACCAAAAAGGTCTTTTTCCAAGAAAAATACAACACTCCTTCCCCCACTCCCTGCTCACGTGCATGGGTGAGAACTAAGCAGGCTTGAGGGGCTTTATTTATTCCCTGCTACAAAACCATTAAGTTCTACTGTACAGACCCGAGTCTGCCAAATTCTGTCACTTCATGCTTTGGATGTAAATTATAAAAAGAGACCAGGGGAAAAAATACAGTAGAAAACAGATGCTCTGGATTACAGCGCTGAGTTGTTTTTTTTTCCAAAACTACCATTTCCTTCACAGTTTCATTTATTTGGTAAGCAGAGGAACATGACATGTTCACTGCCATAAAAGGGAAGACAATGGCTTTCCCAACCTTTGACGTTTAAATCTATTTCCTTCCTCAATGATGAGACAAAACCCCTTCCCTTTGATAAACTAGACTCCTCTGCTAGACAAGGAGCAGTACACAGCAGTCAATAACACATCAGCAGCACTGTCTGGAGGCTCCACATTCTGTTAATAATTCCCATCTACATTAGAAAGGTAAGAAGCTCCATAGCTTTGTGCCTCAGTTTCCCCATCTGTGAAATAAGAAACATAATACTGAACTGCTTCACAAAGTTTGTTTAAAATGTTCCCGTGAAATGAACCAGCTTCAACAAGCAAGTAACTCAAACTGAGCTTTCAATTGATACCCCTAATGCTCAACTGAACTTTGAGTTCAGCTCCTCAATTGACACCACTAAAAACATTGACACAAAAGCTTCACACATCCATGAAACTGAGCCCTCTTGTGTAGTTTACAGTACATTGAATCACTATACATCAGCACACGTTTAGTGGCTCTTAGGACAGTTGTGGAAAGCACCGAGAGCAGAAAATGCTGATAAAAATCTGAAACTAAAACCTCAGCCCTACTGCAAATGCCAACTCACAAAAACTACATATTACGGCATCTTTGATTTGTTTTGAACTGACCAAAGTTTGTAGTTCAGAAGAGAAGGTGAAAAGTACTAGGAGTCTCTCATGAAACTTTTGAATGTCATTTGAGTTTGACATTTGTTATTTTCAGGTATAACTAGTCACTGAGTCTGTCAGTAGTTCACCGCAGCAGAAACTCAATGATGCATTAACACTTTTCGTTACTAAATTCAAAACAGTTTCTCTTTTAACAGGGCTGCAGCCATGCTGCCTTGTTCACCCAGCTTGCCAGAACAGGCCGGTCTGGTCACAAAAATCTTAGCCCCAGAAATAGTTAAAAAATCTTTACATTTGCCTTTGGTTCTTATTTTATGTGCTTATTTCCACAGCATTTCCAAATTGTATTAGTTTAACAGACTAGTGTACCTAAATCTTTTTAGCCACATGTATCACTCACCAGCATGATTTTATTACAATGGATATGTTATTAAAGCTTAACCTTGCACTCAGTCACTAATCAAAAACAATTCAAGAAAGCAAATCAAATGTTCCAACTTAACTAAAATCTCCTCCCTTTAAGCAACAAATAAAACCCGGCTGGCTTGCAGGGAAACTTCCATGTATAAGCATACCCACAGCTCACTCAAATCAGGCACGTTTCTTAAGTCTAAATTTAGCTGCTTGCATTTCTTCAGAACTTTAATTCCTGAATATTGTGTTGAACCTACTGAGACTGTTGAAGCGCCAGATCTTAAGGCTGCAGTCATATTGAGATTTCTTTATGGCAAACGTAAGAAGCAAAGTTGCAGTAACACACAGGCAAGCAGTTGGGAACAAACACACCGGCAAAAGGATCAGGCATTCAGAAGCCGAGATTCATCCTCCAGTGATGCTGGCAATGCTGAATCTCACTATGTGCCACTGAGGAGTACGTTAGGCTACTTAACCAGATTTCATGGAGACACCTCTCAGGTTTTCAAACCCCTCCTTCACCAGAAGCAGGATCAATCAACGAGCGCTCTATTTTGGACAGAATGAGACCATGCCTTCACTCAGAACACAGGAGCTCCTAAAACTCTGCTGTGCCAGTGAGATGCCCCAGCAGCGGGGACACGTGTGTCCTCTCCGTGCTGGAATAGGCTGCAGAGTTCCAGCAGGTACACAGGTTTCACCCTGGATAACCAATCCTCACAGCCCTGCAAAGGCAGGTGTGGAACAGGCGCTGCCGGCTTTCACCACTTGTGACAGAAGACGGAGCAACTTCTGTTTTGCAAGAGCAAGTTTAAAATTTATATTATAACACTGAATCCACCAAAGCTGCCAAGAGACATTGAACTCGTGGGATCTGTGAAAGTTTTTCACACCTGTGTTTTTCTCCTGTGCCTAATATTATGGGAGGCATTTTGGAGGATTTTACAATGCAAGTTTCAATGAGACACTTACAGTCTCCCTCAGGCAAATTGTCACAGCTGCAGAGGTCTGCTACCCAGCTGCCAATCAAGGCAGGCAGGGAGTATGTGCAGTGAAATCACAAAAAAGGCAGGCTTCATTAGACTGCTGAAACCTAACTAGAGGCTATCTGGGTGTGCTTGAACCCTTTAAAACAGGGTTGCTTTAGAAAGAGGGATTTTTTTTTTTCCTTTCCAAATGAAGAAAGGGCCCTAGTACTCATTGAGGAGTGTATTGGTGCCAACTTTTCCCTATGCAATTTCAATGTTTGTTTTCTCTGTCTAAAAAAAGAAATTACATCGCCCTATGAGCTTCTATTATTAGATTAGCTGATATAGCTGGAAAAAGTGGACAAGATTACAGGTTCCACATCCCTTTGCCAGGTTTCAGAAGTGTGTCTACTTTTTCCAACTCTAGAAGCTGGTCCAGTGAAATATTATTCCTTTCTACAACCTTTCCTTCCCTTATTTCCTTCAAACACTCCAGCTACAAAACTATTGGTACTAAAGACCAACTGTACTGGAAGAACTGTAAGAGAATTTTTCCACCTTCATACCTAACAGAAATATTCTGAGGGGGAAAAAAAAAAAAAGAGCTCTACAGTGAAACACATAGAAGTTCAGCCCAAATAATGTTCAAGTGGGAAATTTAAAAGCACATGGAAACAAGTGGCATATTGTAAGCCATTTAACAAAGTTAATTATAGGTATTCACTGCATCTGGTCTTGGCCCCTATTCAGCAAATTATTTAAGCGTGTGCTCAGGTTTAAGCAAGTGCAGGCTGAAAAGCCTAGTGTCCCATCATGTGCTCAGGCTGGGCATCTGCTGAACTACTCTGCTGATCCAGGGTCATAACATATAATAAGACTCGCCCTGAAAGTTATCTAATAAACAGCTGTTATTTTAAGAACTACACGAATGTAACACACATTTTATGTTCCTAAAAGAGCGGCTGTCGTGAACGTATAAATCCACATCTAAAATTGTTTCAGACACAAAGCTACTCATGCATATATATTTTGTAAATGAAAAGAAAAAGGCAGGCTTTAAAATAAAACATAATCAGACTCATCAAGCTGCCTCTGTCCATTACCACACTTAATCTTTGTTATCCTCACTGTCTCTTTGTTATTTCTTATTGACAATTCATTACATTTTGCCTCCAATTAATTCTACCGGGAAAATGTGGGGATTTTATTTTTAATTTGTGCCCATTTAGGTCTTCTTCTGAACACAAAAACCAGCATCATGATGTTCAAACATTAATGTTTAAGTGGCTTAGCAGCAGACCTATAGTTTTCCAAATTTTCAGATAATCACAAATCCTACTAAAATAAAAGGCACTGGGGAGAGCTGAGCTCCCCCTCCACGGCGCTGGCGCCTCAAGACCTCAAGTTTGAAAATTCTGGGCTCCCTATTTACAATTACAGCTGCATTTCCCGAGCGGATTGTGCTGTGACGGCTGAACCCTGCAAATGTCACCGGGCCGGCTCGGGCAGGGCGCAGCAGCAGCAGCAGAGCCATTGTTGCTGGGGCCCGCGGGGAGGAGGTGCCGCCGAGGCAGATGGGGACCGCGGTAATGCGGAGCTCCCCGGGGACACCCCGGCCAGGGGCTCCGCCAGCACCACCTGCCTCCCTGGGGCTGCGGCGGGGGCTGCCCCCGGCAGGGGCACGGGGCCATCGTGCTGCCCTCCGCGTGTGCCACCCCCAAAGCATGGCACGGGGGCTCTGTGTGCCACCATCCAAAGCATGGCACGGGGGCTCTGTGTGCC